>JANFAE010000505.1:0-69066 GCA_024613145.1 Pisolithus marmoratus | reverse complement strand
GGAAGTTGGACTTGAAACGCGGCCAGCTGGGACGTCACAGGTAGAATACAGTTTTCTTCCATAGCAATCGCAGCACCCTCGTCCCCGGGAATGAATCGGGTTAGTATCGAAAGGCCCTGAGCAAGCCACAAGTCGATCCAGTACCGGGAATGTGGCGGGAAAGTCGATGGAAGTACGCGAGCAGACTGCTGAGCGGCCTCAAATAAACCTGAAGGTACATTCCGCATTTTTCTGGAAACGACCAGACGGGGTGCGTGACTAACTCAGCGCAGAACTTGGATAGCTCTCCAAACGGGAGCATAAACGGCGGGGAACCGAGCGGCATGTCTATGGAGGAGGGTAAGCAAGCAAGCCACAACCGGACCGCCGAGCAGAGGGCATGGCTGGGCACAATGATCGACCTGAAAATTCGTTCTATCCCTCGGCTGTCCGCAGTAAGGGTACCCAGACGCTGCTTCATCACTTGGAGAGCGGCTCGAACAACTTTATGTTCTGGCCCTTCTTCAGCTTCAAATCCGGGTTTGACAAACTCTAAAACCTCCTCGCGCTCCTTTTCCCCAGATTTCACTCCATTAATCCTGGCTCCCTCCAACCACGCCGCTTTCGACATTCCAAATAGCACTCATGCCTCCCAATCTTGTTCAGCATCCGTCAGATCCTTCCTAAGCGACCGGACTTCACTCTCCCATCCCCACGCAGTCACTTGACTCCACAGTATTTCATGTGGAGGAGACGTAGCGTGCGGATCAGTAGCACAAACTATCCAGGCTTCCAAAAGGGAAGACCATGCTGTACGTACTTGCGACAACTTCTTTTGGGGCAAGGAGGGCGATGATAGAAGGTATGAACCGAGCGCGGAGAAGTACGGGGAGGCCGAGGTCGCGATGTGAGAGTACAACCCATAGGAAGCTAAAACTCTATAAAATCGGAGAGTTTGGATCAGTAGCGACGTTGCGAGAGGTGCTGGGAAGGGCGAGGAATTAGGGAGAAGAGTGGCGAATCTGAGGATCGCGTCCGCGGGTTCGAGAAGACTTAAAGCGTTCGAACGTGAAGAAGACCCAAGGATGGTGAGGAGACGCAATGCCATAGGGTCAGGAACGACAGAATCATCTCTGGGTGGGATAGGGGTCAGCAGGAAAGTTTGAATGATGGCGGGCACCAGACGGGGTGTGGCTGTTATAGAGTCTGCTAGCTCATTTGACTCCTGAGCGAGTCGGTAAACGATAGCCAGCAGTTGTTCAAGGGTCGCACGGGAGTGAAAAGCTTGTGCCAGCATCTCCGCGATGATTGGCAGTAATTGTTCAGGTTGGGCAGAGGAGATAATGTCAGGAGCAAGGTGGAGCTCAATACCGTCGATATCGGTGGTATCGTTGTCCCATACGACTAGACATTCCCAAACTGCCTCCACCGCCATGGCGCCAACGCTACCACGCTCATTGACGGCCGAAAGACCGGCAGCAAGAATTCGCTTACGGAGCTGACCTTCCGTTCCAAGGAGCTCCGCGATCTTGTCTGGAAAGTCACCATCCTTAACCTGTACGCCTAGTCGGTGGGCGATCTTTGCAAGGACGCCGAGCATCGACGCACGCTGTGCGGGTACGGTAGACCGTGAAAGATGGAAGAGATCTTCAAGTGTGTAACCTGCATGACTCCCTTCCGCGTGGTGGTGTAGTCCCAGGTGGGAAGGCAAAGTCTCTGCAATTGAAGGTGGAATCGGTACACCATTCAGGTCAAAACGGAGTTCTGAGGAAGCAGAGGAAGTCGACGGTTGCATCCACTCGAGGTTCGCGTCATTGTCTGGAGCGTCTGGGAAGTAATGCCGTCGGATGTACTCTGGGGTTCCCTCCTCCAACTTGCGGTCGTCGGGCGTCGTTACCGGGCTCTCTTTATCGTCCGACGGACTATCAGTAGGGTGGGGTCGCTTGGAGGGAATCGATCCATTGAACGTTCCAAGGGAAACGATAGAGTTATCTGGTTTATCTGGAGGCGGTGGAAGAGCAAGGATTCGTCGTTTCGGAGAAACGGGGGCGGATTCGTAGACGTAGATATCCTTTGGTGTCACCTCAGCAAAGCGTATTTTCTTGCCCGTCCTACTGGATGGACGTGTGCAGCTCCTCTGAGAAGAAATAGTTGGCGGTGCTAATTTCGTTCAAGTAAGAATTAGGAGGGATTTATAAAGTAACGGCTTTACCGCTTTGAGGAACGCTGTCGAGGCTCCTCACTCTGAGGATGCCCGGTCGGACACCTAAGGAGGACAACATGGGTTTGGGCTGATGGACGGGAGGTAGTTCTGACTGCTCGGAGCTGGTCACTTCCCCCTCCGCCTCTGTCTCTCGAGGGACTTCTCGTGCGAGCTTCCTCTCTCTGGCCTCCCGAACTCGTTTCAGCAGGTCAGGGGCGTCGTTGCCGAGCTGTTCTAGAATTGTCTTTCGTTCCTTCTCGATTTCCTCTGGTGACATACTTGCAAGCCTTAGTTCATTCGCCCGACTGATGTGATGCCGCAGGTCCCCAGCATCTGTCGGTTCGGCCGTAGGTGGCGGTAGCTGAGACCCCCTAGTCGGCACTACCGAAGGGATTTCGTTCCGTCGCGTATCTGCATTGTTCACTGTTGCCTCCTCTCTCGCCCGCGCGAACGCACTTTTGGATCTGTGCTGCACAGTAGGAAAGCCGATACCTGGCTTCGGAGCGAATTTCAGTGTAGTGCTGGGCTGATTCGTTATGTTGCGTTCCACGACTGAACCTATCAAGGTACGGTCGTTTCGGGGCATTCTTGTAGTAATATGGGGTGCAGATCGAAGTCGTGGATCATCACTAGCTGTGGAGGGGACAGTCTGCACCGAGTCAAAGGGGAATTTTCACTGATGTTACGTAAGCAACTGGCTACTACTCGACCAAGTAATAGCTTAAACGAGTACGATACAACCCTGCCATTCATTTTCAATGCCGATTTTGCGTATCGCACGGTTTACTGAAAGATGAAGGCAGCCTGTGAATAGCCAGCGCCAAAGGCAGACAATTGTAAGTTGTGAAAGGAATACCTGACAAGGACTCGGGCGACCGTACGGTCTGGAAATGTGTCGCGGAGGTACACATTTCCCAACCGTACGAGCGCCCTTGCAGGATGACGATCTTGTCCTCAAGGCCCAGAATGCCCCGACCAGGAGACCAGGAACATTCCGGTGCTCGAATGGCATTTCTGTGCAGCCGACCAAGTTGCGAAAACCTTCCTATTGCATTGATCGACAGCAATCAAGTACAGGTCCGGTAGAGGGAAGGTGTTCACTCGCATATAGGCCCCTCAAAGCTGGTCCTCGTTGGTCGCCATTGTCAAATAAGAAGGGGAGGCGTTCACGTAGAACGCGTCGGGTTGTGGTTCTAATCACAGTTGCCTGGCGGGCCAGCCATCTGAGTAACTTTCTGGCGATGTAAGACTCTGTGCCAGTGAGTTGAGCATGTGGTAAGACGGCCAAGGGTTACTCACACCAGGTGATAGATACCAGCCTGCCCACACACGGTAGTGGTTGAGAGGACAGATAGTGTTTCCAAACAGGCAGCCGCGCCGCATATAAGGGCTGCAACTCTCATAAGGTCTAAGGACCAGTGCCAGTTTACATAATCTGGGGCAGGGGGGTGCACAGGGGTGGAAACTCACCACGAATGTTGAGAACACGAGAGAGCATGGATCGGTGTGCGAGATTACACGTATACGCGGAGGAATAGTAAGGGAAACACGAGTGCGAAGGCAAAGAAGAGGGAAGAGGGGGATCCCCCTGTATGCGCAGCAGGCCGACACATATATATATGAGGAAGAGCGAGCGTTCCCAATACAGTCGCAAACATCCAGGATAAGCAGTTGGTATGCCTCGCTGGATGGTGTTTTCGACAGGTCTAGTTCTCGGTCTCAATTTCTAGATAGCGATACAGGATGCGTGTCGATGCCTGAAGAACGTGCTGTCCTGGCTCTGCATGAAGGTCGGGTTCCTTTACAGTGGGCATGTTTCCTCTTGCCTTAACATCGTCATGTAATATTTAATGCGGGTTTTGCGTATCACGCGTGTTACTGACATATACATAAGGGCAGCCTTATATGGGCGACTAGCGCCAAAGGCTTGGACTGAGCAGGATGTCTCTGGCAGAAACAGCAGCGTCGGCGAACGGTGCTTTTGACAGTATACCCATCATGTGCGTCGCCTCCTTCTGCTGAGTCTAGTTCTTGGTCTCAATTACCAGATAGCGATATAGGATGTGGGTCGACACCTGAAGAACGGGCTGTCCTGGCTCAACAGATAAGGGACGCCTGCATGAAAGTCGGGTTCTTTTACGGTGGGCACAGGTCCTCCTACCCTAACATCGGTCACTTCCGACGAGTTACTTGCAGTTACCAATCACGGAATCCCCCAAGAGACCATCGACAAGATCTTTTCAGCCTTGAAAACTTACTTTTCTCTCCCATTGGAGACGAAAATGAAGGTAGGCCCACATTTCCCCATCAACCCGATCATCACCTCATACAGAGAAGCTTTACCACAAAGAAGTTGCGAATTTCAAAGGGTACGCACCTGTGCTAGACTCCAACATCGACCCAGCGAACAGAGGCGATTTGCACGAAGGCTTCGAAATCGGCTGTGAAGAATTGGTTCCCGGGGAGAACGACGAAAAGAGAGTGAATGATGGTGCTATGGCGGGTGAAAACGTGTGGCCCCAGGAACCCGCTGAGTTCCGTGAAGCCTGCCTCAACTACTAGTACGTTTCACAACGACATACCATTCGAGTGCACCTCATCCTGTTCCATGATCAAGCCACGCGGCTATAGGTGTTGGAAAGGTCCTGTTCCGCCTCTTCGCCCTTGCATTGGATCTCTCTGAAACATACTTTGATGATAAAGCACGGTCGTCCCTATGTATGCGACTATCTTCGCTGACAGCTATTCTTAGACAAGAAACTCTGCCGCAATCATGCGCACTCTCCATTACCCACCTCAAACGGGTCCCGAAGATGTTGGAATTGGTGCCCACACTGAGTAAATATCTTGCTTATGCCCATGAACATCCTCTGACAGATTTCCTTGCAGCTTCGAGGTTGGCGTTCTCATTATAGTGTCTATTGCTCCAAGACTCAAGTGATAATATCCAGTGTTTCACTATCTTATGGCAAGAACCGGGTATTCAAGCCCTTCAGGTGTTGAACTCCGAGAAGCAATGGATAACTGCACCGCCAATTCCAGGAACACTGGTCATTAAGTATGTATCGGATTGAAGGTGGTCTACGTCATCTAACTGATTGTACCTAGTATTGGAGACCAACTCGCCCGATGGACGAGTGAGCCATTGTTCCAAAACTATGAATTGACTCTGTCTAACGTGGTCCCGAAAGATGATGTATTTAGGTCGACCGTACACAGAGCGATTAACAGGAGCGGCGTTCGCCGGTATTCTGTTCCCTTGTTCTTTGGCACTGACTACCACGTCCGGGTTGAGGTAAGTTGATTCTCGCAACGGATTCCAGATCAATCACCTCGTTCAGCCCATGCCGAGTTGTGTATCCCCTGAGAGACCACCCAAGTACGAGCCCATCACTGCAGGAGATTACGTCCAGAAACGCCTGCGGGAGATGTACCACTAAGACGCCACCTTCTCGTGATGCAACTAAGGATGATATATTGTTTTAGATTTACATGCGCACTTTGTATCGTTTGCTCTCGATTTTGTTGGATAGGTCTCTGGAAGCTGTGTTGCTGTAAATTGCATTCTGTAGGATGAACTTACCTGAAAATATGCATTCGTTATCGGTAGGTCATGGGTAACTTCGGGAGGGGTATTCTTTGGCTTACCAGAACTCGAATCCGGTGACATGAGCCCTCAAGTACGGATGTTAGAAAACACGTGTACTACTTGATCAGTATGACTGTACCACGGAAAGGATCATAAAGTCGGCATAGAGATAGCAGAAGGTCGCCAGAATTTCCGTGTGATACAGCAAGGTGTCAGTGGCTGGACTGATAGCTCGGACGAGTCCAGAACCCACACAACATCTACCAAGCCGACTGAACTCGATGATCAAGGTCATTCTTAGGGTTCTCCAAGCCGAGTAGTAACTGTTCGAACGGAAGTTCAACCCATGTTCAAGTGTAATGAAAATGAGAAAGGGGTCAATTGAATTTCAAGCAAGCGCCCTTGAGCTTGAGCAACCTGAGCCATTTTGTAGCGTACTTCGGCTGACTTTATCCCAATCCAACCCTTAGTTGAGTGAGTATCACGCCACGATGATCTACACTGTCGATGGATATCTGGGACCAGCATCGCTAACATTCAGACGTCTTCACCGATTAGAGTTTTCTTGCAGGTACTTGCATCCAGGACTAGCGGTTTCAGCCTGAGCCTGATGCAAGCGCACGACCGTAGTCCTCCATAATAGAGTTTCACTTCACGTTATCAAAGTTATTGACTACTAGGCGCTGTTTGATACTTATACGGAGGACGAGTGATAAGGCCTCTCCGTGAGTGAGTCTCAAGATGTCGCTGGCAGAAAGTGTGGCCTCGGTGAGCGGTGCCTTCGACAGTATACCTGTCATGTATGTCATCCTCTTTTACTGCACCTGGTACTCCTGAGCCTCACCTATCAGACAGTGATATAGGCCATGCGTCGACACCTGAAGAACGGGCTGCCTTGGCTCGGCAGATAAGGGATGCTTGCATGAATGTCGGCTTCTTTTACAGTGAGTGTAGACCTTACTGTCCTAACATGATTTTCCACGGAGGTATTGGCAGTTAGCAACCATGGTATACCCAAAGAGACCGTCGACACGGTCCTCTCGGCCATGAAAGCTTACTTTTCCCTCCCACTCGAGACGAAGATGAAGGTGGGCGCACTGTCCTCACGTAACCTCACTTTTCTCCTCACCCCAATGAGAAGCTCTACCACAGAGAAGGCGTGCATTACAGAGGGTATGCGCCAGCGTTGGACTCCAACATCGACTCAGAGAAGAGAGGCGATCTGTTCGAAGGTTTCGTCATCGGTTGGGAAGAATTGGTACCCGAGGAAAACGATGTCAAGAAAGCGGAGGTCAATATTGCGACTGCGCCAAACTTATGGCCCTCGGAACCCGCTGGGTTTCGTGAAGCCTTTCTCAATTACTAGTACGTTGCATAGTGACATACTGTTCGAATGTGCCTGATCTCGTTCCGCGGTTCAGCCATGCAGCTCTAGGTGTCAGAAACACCCTGTTCCGCCTCTTTGCCCTTGCGTTGGATCTTCCCGAAACATACTTCGACGACAAGGTATGGCTGTTCCTATGGGCTCATTATGCATGCCGACTGTTTTTAGAACAAGAGTCTTCCGACGATGCGAGGTCACCATTATCCCCCTCAAAGTCCCGAAGGCGATTGTATCGTTGGGATCAATGCCCACTCAGAGTAATCTCATCTCACCCGCACACCCTTGAATATGCCCTGACCAACTTCCTCGCAGCTTCGAGGTTGGGATTCTCATCATAGTATTCAACTTCGCGAGTGCCGGACTGAAATCTCATCCAGTGTTTCACCATCTTATGGCAAGAACTCGGTATTCAAGCACTTCAAATATTGAACTCGGAAAAGCAGTGGATAGATGCACCGCCGATCCCGGGAACGCTGGTCATCAAGTACGTGATAGATCGAAAGGGATCTGAACTACCTGACTGACTGTACCTAGTATCGGGGACCTGCTTGCACGATGGACAAGTGAGCTGCTATCTCAAGCATCCACACTGACTACGTTTTTACATGCGCCTTCCGAAAGACGACGTGTTCAGGTCGACCATACATAGAGTGATCAATAGGTCGAACGTCTCCAGATATTCGATTGCCATGTTCGTTGGTGTGGATCCCCACGTCCTGATCGAGGTATTGTTGACCTTGATTCTTGCCATGGAGTCCGGATTACTTACTTCCTCCAGCCCATACCGAGTTGTGTATCCCTTCAGAGGCCACGCAAGTACGAGCCCATCGTTGCCGGGGACCACGTCCGGAAGCGCCTGAACGAGACTTATCACCGAAACGCCGGGTTGGGCAACTAGGCATATATGCGCTTGATTATGTTGGACAGGTCGCTGCTGGATGCTAAGTACATAATTGCTTTGTAGGATTCCAAAAACTTGGCTGGGGAATGAAGGTCAGCACAATTTTGAGTTGGGAAGTTGCGTCGGTAGAGGAAACCTACCCACACACATGAAGGAACATCCTTTCATACTCCTGGAGTCCTAAAGTTTTTGCAATTTGGGCTTGCCTGGCTTCATCCAATTCCAAACCACATGGTTGGGCATTCGTGCTAGTGTACCTCGCTCGCGAGTGACAGATACTCTGATATATCACAACAATTACTTGGCACTGGGGAGGACTATTGCATTCCTTGTAGGCGTAGCCGGTTACGATGGAGTTTGACTATGTACATTTCGTTTTCAGATAGGCGGTGTGTGGTATAACCAGTGTTCGTGTTGAATAGGCCCGATGTAAGAACGGTGCCAGCCTAGCTGGTTGGATGGTGACTTGAACCTCAACGTCTCCGTTGGGGATGATGGAATAATGTAATTTATTAGTATTGAAGGGGGATTATGACGGCTTGAACTTGCCACCCGCCGCCCCCACGTTCAATGCCACAATCCTCCGAGTCGACCCTCACATGCACCAGGTGACGTCTAAGCGCTAATGTTGATGACTGAGGAACCACTGTCTACCTCCCCGCTCCACAAGACCGTGCCGTGGTTGACAACTTAGTCCGATTCGGACAGAGGGAAGGGCGTGCGAGGTAAAGACTCCAATATGCAAAGTGCACTGTGGCCTGGGGCTAGAGCCAGAGCCAGTATCCGTGATAGGCGAGCGGTTCCCACCGACGGGGCGGCCACAGATCTGCAACTGCACACCCACACGTCTGAACCAATGAGGCGTTTTGGTCCGTCCATTATTGTTAATAGCAGGGAACAGGTAAGTTTAGAAGTTTAATACCTACCACGTCAGTAATATTTACTGATGCGTACGTAGTGACACTGCGTAGTAACCACGATAAGCTGTTAGGCCCGTAGTTGCGGAGGGGCCCCGGCTGAATTCGGCTCGCCGCACAACGTCGCTGCTGCTGCTGCCATTCATATACTATTTGCTTTCGCCCAGACGAATAAAACACCAACATAAATCAATATGTTCCATGACGTTGCAATCGTTAGTATCAATACCCTGGAGCGACCGTGTGCATGTTACAGGTTTATTACCTGATATGAAAGACGATCTAGACATGTTTGTAGCAGCGCAATGTGCCATGTTTAGGCCCCACGATACACACTAGGGTTTAATGTCAGGTAAGTTCGCCACTTGTGCGGAGACTGCTGACATGGCCGCAGCTGAAACTGTCCCGAGCAACCGTAGCTGGCGGAACTACCCCCCTCCAGGGGGTAGTTCTCCCATCCATGCGCGACGGAGGTAGTTAGGTCGAGCATCTACGCCGGGACCTTATCGCTTCCCATTCTCGTAAGAGAGACAGAGTTATAACAGTTCAACGCATGGCAGCTTTTCTTCCCGACGATGGACATCTCACCTTCGAATTCCTATATTCTGGCTGCTTTGTGCATCGCAGCTTCTACAGTCATACTCAAACAGTGCAAGTCATCAAAAGTAAGCCACATCTCATGAGTATTCCACCAAGTGAAAGTGGCACTGAGTACTTGTTAATTCTAAGCTTGATCACATCCCATACGTTGGATACCCGACCTGGCTTGGGACTTATGTTTCTGCGTTCAAGTACGTGAGGAATGCTGCCCAGATTTTGGAGGAGGGTTGTGCCAAGGTATTTCATGTAATGATTCCTAGAGACCATCCTGATACGCCCACAAGTACAAGGATACCCCTTTCAAGATCCCAGCATTAGGTCGCTGGATTGTCGTTGTCGGTCGTCATCACCTCAAGGATATCAAAAGGTTCACGGATCACGAGTTATCTTTGGTAGAGGCATCAAATGATGTAGGTACCATCCATCTTCAAATCGAAGAAGTGTAAATAAGAAATGCGTTAACAGCTCCTAAATCTCAACCATCTGGTTGGCTCTGAGGTCATCGCCAATCATTATCACATTTCTGTTGCGCGAGTACACTTTACCCGTAGTCTCGCCCCCTATTATCCTGACATGAGGGACGAGATATGCACCGCATTTGATGAGCTTCTGGGCCTCAGGGATGATGGTGCCTTCAATGAGTGCTTGTTTTACTTGGTACTGACGGCTGACAGAATGGAAAAGTGTGCTGGCAGTTAAGACTGCACGTGAGATCGTATGCAGAGCCAGCAACCGAGTTTTCGTTGGACTACCACTTTGTGAGTCAGTTTCCTGTGTCCATTTAATAGAAACCAATGGATGATAGGTCGGGACCCTGATTGGATCGACATCACCTCTCGGTTCACGACTTCTGTGGCCACAGATGGGATTGTCTTGAATATGTTCCCTAAACTCCTGGTACCGTGAGTGACTTATTTCGTTCAGTTCTGCCGACCCCTGCAAATTCACATCCTCGACTAGTTTTGTGTCAAAGGTATTATCCAATGCTCCCGCAAGTATTAGACGGGCCATGGAACTCCTTGACTCTACTGTCAGGGAACGTTTTAGGTGTATGAGAGAGCACGGAGATGAATGGAATGATAAACCCGTGAGCCAATAGTCTCTATTGAAGCTAATTTATTACCCAGACACTTGAGGCAGAACGACATTCTACAGTGGTTGATAGATGAGAAACGGGAGACCACGACGCAGCAGCTGGCCCCACGTATCTTGATGATCAACTTTGGTGCGATACACGTGCGTTCCTCCCACTACCACAGGTCGCTTTTTGAGTTTTGACTATTCCAAAACAGTCGCCAACGGAGGTAGGATCCTTCCAACGTCCCATGACTAGGTCTGATCTTCCCACAGACTTTCATCCGCGCATTGTATTACCTGGCAGCCCATCCACAATACATAAAGCTGCTTCGTGAGGAAGTTGACACGGTTATCGAGGAATATGGGTGGACGAAAGAGGCCATAGCACAGATGTGGAGGGTTGACAGTTTCTTGGCGGAGACGGAGCGCCTCCAAGGTTTCACAGGTAATTTTGCGAATGCTCACTATTCCTGTCAAGCAGATAAATCACATCATTTAGCGAGCGTACAAAGAAAGGCAATGAAGGATTTGACTCTATCAGACGGAACTTTCATACCGAAGGGGACTCACATATCTGTTCCGACATATGTTATCCATCGTGACAGTGCTGTCTATGAAAATCCCGCTGTTTTCGATCCATTACGGTTCTACAAACTTCGAGGCAAAGGGAACGGAAGCACCAAACATCAGATGGTAGCAGTGAATGAGGATTACCTTGCCTTCGGATATGGCAGGCATGCATGGTACGGTCGTACACCACTTTCGTTGGCAATACTCACCTACTACTTTCCAAAACAGCCCCGGGAGATTCCTAGCAGCCTATGAACTGAAAACCATGCTTGCGCACGTCGTCATATCATACGATATCAAGTTTTTGGAGAGAAACGCCAAGCCAATTAGCATAAGGTGGGACGTTGGTGCCGTGTCGGATCCCACTGTTAGGGTTATGTTCCGGAAGAGAACCAACGACTGATCGCGGCGTATGATTCATACACATTGGCATTAGGCGTACCGAACGAAATAGCGAAGTTCTTTATAAACCAAGTAACAGATTATCCATGAGGGATTATGGTCGGAACGGGTATAAGCTGGCGTAAGGCTACCGGGGACCAGTAACGCAGGTAAGAGAACGTGACAATAATTTATTGCTGCAAGGCAAGGAAGTATCCCAATGTGCAGACAGGTTGAGGGACGCAATAGTCACTGAAGCAAGAGTGCGTGCCAACAGATAGTAAGAGGACGCCATTATAGTTTACCGTCATGCGAAGATAGGTTGAAGTACACAAAGAATCGAAGTCAGTGTTGACTGCGTGGCGTGCAGTATTCAATACTATGTACCCGGGAACTGACAGCGAAGTTGAAGACGATGACAGTGGCGGAAACGGCCTCAGCGAGGAGGCGTACCTCTTTCTCTATTACTGGTTGCACCCAGTATCGATTACCTGCTTGCATGATGAGCGACTGAGCTGAGGTTCTGAGCATGCACACTTATTACGTTCATCTAGATGCCCCTTTTGAAAGACGATCTTATTCAGTTGGACCGTACATAGTGATCAGACGAATCCGGCGGTACGAGGTGTTCCATTGCCATCCTCGTCGATATGGATGCCTACTTGCTGACCGAGGTATGTTGACCTTGATTCTTGCCGAGGAATCCAGACGACTTACTTCCTCTAGCCGTGGACGAGTTATGTATCCGAGAAGTACGACTCATGATCTCTACCCGGGGACCACTCCGGGAAGCTCGTGAACGAGACGTATCAAGGAAACGCCACTAGCCATCCGGAATTTAAGCCGCTCTAGACACGTTTACGTCGCTGCCCCTCGATTGTGTTGGAGGGGCTACAGCTGCTGGAGGCTGGGTAGGGAAGTGCTTTGTAGGATTCCACAAACTTGACCGGGCAACGAATGTTACCTTGAGTTTAATCGGGAAGGCACAAGTAAAGGTTACCCAGTCACCCGGCTCCCCATTCAGATGACATCTAGGGCTTGACAGAAAAAATTCTGATTATTGAGGCGATACCAAGAGTATAGCAGTGATTACAAATTAACAGGCGCCGCACCACATTCTGTTTTCGTGTACGGATTGATATATGTACTGCCGATCGAGGTTCCAGGATCCAGACCACCGTATACCCGTCGTGACTCGGATGTGGGTTCACCGCTAACCGAAAATGAAAGGTGGTTTGAAGAGGAAGAGATGATAACCCACTTTCAGTGACTTGCGAACATATGATGCAACACGTTTTGTGGTAGTTAATTTCAGCGCCCGCACCTGCTGTAGTGTTTGGTCTAACTCAGCCTTCAGGCTATCATATTGCTTCCTAAGATCATCCGCCGTTGCCTGGTCTCCTGCTAGATGCTTCTTCGCAGTCATCCTTGCGAGTATTTCCCTCCTCTTCTCCGCAATTTGATCCAAACGAGAATAGAGCTCCCGCCCTGCATCAGTCTCTCGCACCTCCAGGCCCTCTCCCGCGATTTCCTTTTGCAGGCGAACTTCTCGTACCTCGCGTTGCTTTTTCTCAATTAGTTGCGAAAGCAACTGGCTTGACGATTCCAGGGTATTCAGGTAACAATACGTTGTCGATCCCTGTGCAATCATCAGCTTCCAGTAGTTGTTCTTCAATTCTTCAAGCCTCTCATTGCCGACAACCCCGTCCACTTCGTCCCACATCGTTGTAACTAGGACAACCTGGGACATTGCTTTGGCTCCACATAATTTCTGGAAAATTCCGAGGTTCTTTAAAGGAGTGCCAGCCATGCGGTTATCGCTTATGCGGTGAAAATAAAGAATGTTTGAGAGTAAGGTACCCTTTTTATACCTGAGCCACTGACGTATCAGAGAAGTGACGGCAGATGTGAAAAGAACCTTACGTTTTGCTAAGCCACTCGGAAATCGATTCTAATATCTCCAGATCAGATTTGCTCGTATCGTCGAAACCAGGAGTATCCACAAGGACTACGTTAGATCCCTTGATCATGCACCTGGTGGACTTGATTTCGCTTGTATGGGAGGTTAATGCATGGCCCACCCCTTCGTCACCATTTCCGACAGCCTTGGCGACGAACTTGAATGGATTTAGCTGTTTCGCATGGGGCAGTTCAAAATGATCTTACCGAGCTCTTCCCAGCGCCAGTAGGCCCCATTATCCTACAAGTGAACGAATAAATAAAATAAATGAAACACGATAAGGTAGCAAATCCTTATACTCACGCAATTATGATGTCTTCTGTGGTTAAATCATCCAACTCAACCTCTTGGAGCTCTTCATTAAGGGTGTCGGACTGTTCCTCAGGTAAATCAGTCGACGGCTGCGAATCAGTTGCTTGCTTTGGTGTTGTCGACGAGTAACTGCCATAGCTGGGTTCCATTTCCTCCGACGGTAGCTCACCGCTAGTTATGCTGGGTTTGTTCAAGGGATCGGCGCACATTCCTTCGTAGCTCTGGTGTTCAGGTGCCGGAGGTATTTCCACGGCTCGACTGTGGACACCGTCGAGCTCGTCGGAGTGAGCGTCGAATGGAGTCCCTGGCGTTTGGGTATGTATTCCCGTGCTGCCGCCACCACGAGCATCATCCGATGTGGCAGAAGTCGGAGCCTGTGCTCATGAACTGTCAGTATACGAGGCAACACAACAACAAAGGAACAACCATCGATGACTGGGTAGTTTGACGGGATGCGGGATCTGGTCTTCGGGGTGACGCGGAACTTGGTACAGGTGCCAAAACAGTGGTAGTATTCGAGGTGCCACTGCGACGCAAGGACGAGGCAATCCCTTGTGACCGTGTCATTTGACTGGGCACAGTCTGAGATTCGAGAGGGTCACTGCGAGGCACAGAAGCTGGTACTTTTGTCCGACCAACGTTAGATGTACCATTACTATGTTGCATGAACGCGCGAGATCTTAATGGCTGGTTAGTCTGACTAGACACGACACCGGACTCATGAGAGCTGGCATTGTGTCGGGGAACAGTGGTTGATCCCTGAAATGCAGTGTTGTTAGCATGCGAAGTGCCTTTACGACGTAACGGCGATCGAAAAGTCGGGGGCTTGGTGAACGGATGCAGCCCACTCTCAGATCCGTGAGTGCGATTATCGTAGGGAGTACCAGAAGCCAGAGTTCCAATACTGTAGGCTTTCGGGAAATCAGCGCCGGGGAATTCCTTGGGTGAAACATGCGGTAAACATTCGTTGAGCGATGTTGGAATGGTATTCCCAAGGGAGGTAGGTGGCGCAGATGGTAGGCGATCAGTGTTTACATCTGACGCGGAACTACGTCCCAGTGCGCGAGACGTGAACTGTTTCGCTGTCGTTTGTGTCCTATCGACTGCCGGCCTACTACCTGACACGTGCCCTTGACTACGAATTTCCGACGGTGAAGTCCCACTTTCGGCGTTATCCGAAAGCCCTTGCGCACTGTTATGAGTGGTAAGCGGGGTTGCCAGCTGAGCTATATCGTCTGGGAGGTTCGCAGAAGACGACGTCCTGCTAGGTGAAGGCCTCTGGCCCTCCTGCTGGCGGGCGGAGAAGCCAAATAACTGGTCAAGAACATTATTGGTAAGTTAAGCAAGCACGAGGGTTGAATATGGACCAGAAGAGCTAACAAGGCGTTGTAAGATATCCATGTTGGGTCGATGATGATTCCAGTCAATGCACCTGCTGAGAAGGCACAGATTTCAAGTTACGTTGTCTTACAGTGATGCAGCACGTACGTTCGCAGACAGTTGTATCTGGCGTAGTTGAAGGGCAAGAGTAACAAGGAATGTTCTGAGCGCGAGGGTGGTAGGCTGGTTCCTTAGATTGGCAATGGACCTTGCTATCACAAACTGCCAAAAAAAAACGAGGCATCGGAAGAAACTTTTATATACCACATCAATTGTCTCGAAAATATGGCTTGATCATACCATCCAGTTACCATGAGTTTCATCAGCGGGAGGCCACGACGCATTACAGAGTGTGAGTGAGGCCAGAGAACCATCATTAACTTATCGTGGGTATATCGATAAAATGCAACGTGTTGTCGTGCAAGGACCATCAGGAGGAACAGTATATAATGGCGATTTACTGACAGCGGTTTTTCGACCTGCAACTCCCAAGTTTGGCACGTTGTAACCCAATCTAGGAAAGTCGCTGGTTTGGTTCAAATTCATATTTCTGTTATGCATTGTATCAACATGCGTATTTGCATGAGGTAGGAAGGTTTTTGTGAGGAAGGGCATTTCTTTTTGTCACCACCTGAGCGCTGAGCAGTGGTGTCTGGCTGGCGGAACGTGTTCATCAATACAGCAGACTCCGCTAGACGCACCTACGAGTTTCACGGAATACCTGGTGGACTGTCACCTTGAATTGTATCGAAGGATGGATGGATACATGAAGAGTGCATGGCATTTTACAGACTTTCAGTTTCCTTGCAAAGATCATATCAGCGACACTCTCTCGGAGGCGTCTGAGCTTCCCCAGCATCGAATGGAAAATTATTCACCACAAATTCGACTGCTGCCAACAGTGTCTGCTATGTATCGTGTACCAGTGCCATACGCCTACGCACAGGGTCGAGAATAGTCCATGCAGCCGCACTAGCGTGTCTCGGCTGAGTTGTACTGAGTTTGAAACTCGGTCATTTGCCTCGGAATGCACCGACACCCCTGGTAGTTATTTCAGGCGGTGGCTACAGAAAATGCGGGCAAAATAAGGAGACGAGGGTCAGAACGTCAACGTATGAGGGAGGAAAGTATCTCGAGCGCAATAGGAGCAGAATCTTCTTGTGATGCATGGTATCAATACATCCCATCGTGCCGCCTTTGCAGCCTAGCTCAGAACTTCTGTCAGACCAACCATTGATACAAAATTCGGCAGTCGTCGCAATGTCGTTGAATAGCGCAGTATACACTCGAGTCAGACATATTCGCAAGAGTCATTCTCCTTGTCGTCTTGAGTCCGTTGGCGTCAAAATGTGTCGCGGCGCGGGGAAGTAGGAACAATTCTACCGATCAATGATGTCTTATCCCATCGTCCATCGATTTGCCGAGATTGGGATAGTCGTTCCATATCACAGGACCGAGCCATGAAGCAGCACTACACGCTGAAAAGGTGAGGAATGTTCTATCAGTATATGAATTGAAACCCTTCTCCAACTCACACATCCCTCTTACTCCATTAATAGGGCTGAATGGCAACAGACGGCCTTCGGGGATACCTGTACGTGCCTGGTCACCTCATTCAAGTCCAACACACTCCGCCCTTCCCATCCGACTTTACAACACGCGCGAAATCCTCAGCTGTCGTTGGCTGGATGGGTCTGTTTAGTCTGTTTCGCGGGTCTAACAAGACCACCTCTATCTTATCGACAGACATCGTAGTGTTGTGAGTGCACTGATGCTGTCTTCAGTGCCGCAATACAACTGAGCATAATTAGCATCGTAGGTGCCTCTGGTTCGGGAAAGAGTCGGGTACAATCAGCTCCTATCCTGCCTTATGCCATTGCTTACTCTGCATCCATCTGTATTCCGTTCAGTTTATGAGCATTCTCTTGCAAAGCGCAAATGTTCATGTCAAAGTCAGCAGAGGCCAGACACCCGGCACCAGGGAGGTTCATGCGGAACGGTGCGATTTCGATGGAATAAAGAACAGCATCGTCATTGTAGACACACCATCTTTTTACACCGATGATGGCCACGATGGAGAGATGGTGGTGAAAAAGTGGATGGATACAAAGTAAGACGTACATTTTCCCTACGCCGTGCAGTAAGTAACCTATCTGGTTAGCTATACGAGATCGTGCAAAGCAGCTGGAGTGCTGTACATGCATAACCTGGCATTCAACCCCGAAGATGGAAATTTGAGGATGTCAAGACACCTTGGTGCGTTTCGGCGTTCATGCCGCCGAAACCTCATTCCGAGCATCATTCACGTCATCCCGACTTTGTCCCATGGAGCAAGGTTGTCTAACGGGAGGGTCAGAACGTTAGCGACCCAACTTCACCGTCAAGCAACAGCTGAAGGTGCACAACCGGGACTGAACACGTCGTCCGACGGAATACCTTTTAATGAACAGCCTGAGACGGCGTGGGATGTCGTACAGAGACTCCTAAATGCATGTGGGATTCCCAGCCAGACCTAACAGGTACTACCCAGACGCTGTCACTCGTCACGAGCACTTGCTTACGGGATTAAGGATATATCCACAGTAGAGGTCAGTATGTACAGCTCAGTCGACAATATTATGGAGTACTCCGTCGGCTGGAGGGTAGAGAAACTACGTGTAAATATTATGTTAGTGAACAATCCGTGTATACCAACCCGTGGTATAATGGTGAAACTACTCCAAAGCACGCAATACAGGTGAAACAGACTGCATGGATTCTCTGGAAGTGCCGCAACTGCAGCTATTCTATTAAATAACCATAAGAGGACTATCGCCACCAAAACAAACAGAGTGCCTACGATCTCCAAGCCCCGCTTCAGAGCCCCCAGGCCATCATCTACACTACGAAGGCGATGCTTCACAGAGGGTGTTGACTGTGGAAGTCGTCAGCTATAGGCAACGCGGGTAGGTCTTGCACTAACCCGGAGGACATCGCATACGAGCCGCATCGAATTTGCGCAGGAAGAAATGATACGAACATCTGTCGGTTGAAGGACATGCCGTGACCCAGGCTCCTTCTGGGCGACACTCTGAATAATTCCCTGCACGGTGTTCATTTCCCTGGGGCGCACAAGTTGGTCATATCGTACAACATGCGATTTACTTACTTCGCAAAAAGGTTAACTGCTGTCTTTACCTCTTCTGATACCTTCGTATCTTTTGCATGATCAATTACCACATTGATAAGCAGAGTAGCGATTTCCAAAACTTGGAAAAGTGCGTGGTGCGCTCCCGTCGTAGTCTGTGATAGGATAGTTATGACACTGCTTTAAGCACCATATTACCCACGAAGCTTTACCTCGAGGAATAGAGCAACGCTGAGAGATGGAGCGATTGCATTCTTGAGGGAGCGGATACGAAGGAGTTCTGCTGCACTAAGGGAGGCCCGCAAAGCAGACGTTACCTGACCTACAACATTCTGGTAGCCCTCCACGCTGCAAGTTCCAGAACTGTTAATGCTTATTATACCTGATCCAACAGACCGACAACCAGCGGAGGAGTCAGAGGAGGTGAAGGTTGAGCTCATCGAGCGCAACGAAGACGACCTCCGAACAGGACTTCTGTTGTGTTGCAGGGTGGGACTAGGTAACCCATTCGTACCCCTCCTGAGCCGCTTGAACACTCCCTTGAAACCAGACACCACGCTATTGAGGCTGTCCAAGACAGTTCTTCCCGCGGCCGTCATGTGAAGCGGCATTTGTTCATCTACCATTTCCCACTGGATTTGAAGCGGGCGGCGTGAAGCAAGCGGCGGCACTGAAAGGGAATTGATAATTTTCCAAGCAGACTCCGTAGTATTTTCGAAGCGGTGAGTGGTTGATCCCAACGCGATCATGGTTCGCCAAAAGTCGGAACGCAGTTCTTGTTCGCGCGCAGAGCCAACGTCTTCTGCGACTTCATCCCACATCGTGGTAACTAGGATGACGTTCTTGAAGTTGTCCTTCCCGCATAGCTGCTTGAACATGTTGTAGTTCCTTAGCGGTGTTCCTCCAACCCTATTGTCCGAAATTCGGTGCAAGTACAAGAGGCCGCTCAGTTTTATGTTTTTCTCATAGCTGAAAGAGCCTCGTAAGGGTAACGTTTAAAGTCAAACAAAGTGCTCACGTCGATTTCAACCATCGTGCAATTTTCTCAAGGATCTGGACATCTGTCACGAAAGTATCGTCGAATCCGGGTGTGTCAACCAAAACAATGTTACGGTCGCCATCGGCGTGGGGATATCGGACGCCGCGCACTTCTTTCGTACATGAAGTCAAGTCATGACCTGCACTCACGTCAGGCCTTCCAACTGCACGGTCGACGAACTAGGTACGTTCAACTGAGGAGAAATTGCAGACATGCCTGGGATACTTACTGTGCTTTTTCCTGCACCAGTAGGGCCCATGACACTGCCATCAATTATCAGAATTGTGCACCCATATTAGGGGTTACACCAACGCACGCGACGACAATATCGTTCTCGTCGATGGAAATTCCCACAGTGGGTGGCGTGGAAAGTGTAGTTTGCTCACTAGCATTGTCATCAAAGCTAGTTTCCCGGTCGACAGCGTTGTCACCTCTCCGTGCGTTGGGAAATGTGGTCGGTTTGTTCGCCGCCAGCCATGTGCGCACACCGTTAACTCGTTGCAATGGTGTATCACGAACATTCTCGTACTCCTCCCGTTCCGGTGTGCTGCTCACAGGACTCGAGGTGATGCCGAGAGCTGCGAATGGGGTTGACGGTGAAGGCTCGTCGTCGGCTCGGCCTCTACAATGCGTTAATGGAGAGGAAAGCGTCGGATGACGAGCCTATTTCCGCTATTAGCCAGAGAGCAACAGCGTGGAAGAGGGGATTCACCCTGGACGACAGCATCAGGAAAACGGAGGAGGGGGCCGCTAGAGGGGAGGTTACAACAAGGGCTACAACATGCTTGCACTGTATTTGACGTCACATTGAGGAAGCAGGACAACGAGGTATGACACGCATAGAAGGGCAGCTACCACCACTGTTCCGTGTACACGAGGAAAGATATCCATCTCCTCGGACGTCGGGTTTCCTATGATTGGGCGTCAGAGCGCTAATTTCCAGTCGGGAATAGTTCCACAGTGAAAGAAGTTTTGATCGATCACCTTGAAGTGCTGGGGGACGTAAAATTGGAAGAGCCTGTGAAAGATGGTCAGATGGACCATGCGGACAACATGCAGGTATTCCCTATACATACCTGAAGTTTGCGAATGCCACCTTGCCTACAGTGAAATCCCCCCTCAACTACACAGGATGTCTTCCCAACCAACAATCATTGCGTACGTCGTGTTTGCGAATGTCATCACTGTTGACTACACTCCGCCTCAGGTTGATGGGCCCTACGGGGTCAGGGAAAACTAACGTAAGTGGAGGAGGCACCGTAGAAGGATATCAACTGAGGCACACATAGTTCATCAACCAACTCACGGGAACCAAAGAGGAAAAGGCAGCACACCAACTCACATCGCATACTCAGGGTGTTAGGGAGTTTATAGTCAATGGGCGCAAAGGCCGACAATACGTGTTCGTGGACACCCCGGGATTCGACGACACTTACCGAACAGACCGGGATATACTCCATACAATCGCTGAGTGGCTAGAGAAAAAGTGAGCGCTGGACCTGTCAGATCTCCAATCGCTGACGCAGAAACAGATATCGCGGAAATGTCAAATTGAGTGGCATCATCTATACACACCGCATAACCGACAACCGGATGTCTGGATCTGTGTGTAAGAACCTTGACATGTTCGCTCGGTTGTGCGGGGACAGAGCCGCTAGAGGCGTGCGGCTGGTGACTACTATGTGGGACAAAGCGAAGACCAGGGACATTTTAGAGAGCAGGGCATCGCAGCTGGAGACGAACTTTTGGAAGCCGCTAATCGACGCAGGGGCATGCCATAAACGATTGACGGAAAACACCTCGAAATGCGCATGGGAGATCGTCGACGACCTGACGGGGGAGGGAGAGGCCCTTCTGCTTCAGGAAGAAATGGTGGACATAGCAAAGAAATTGAACGAGACGACTGCGGGTCAAGCCCTCTATTCGCAATTTCAGAAGCTCCTACATGAACAAAAGGAAACAATCAAGCAACTTCAGGAAGAAGCCAAGGCACAGAAGGATCCAGAGTTGGTGAAGCAACTCGAGGCAGAGCAGCGACGCTTAGAAGCTGAGCTGCAAAAGACATGGGATGAGATGGGTAAAATGAAGATCCCCTTCTTCAGACGCATAGCACTCCTCTTTTCCAAGAAGGCACAATCCGTGAGTCCTGTTTGGTTTTCCTTGCTCACCAACATAGAACTCATGGCAGGTCCACAGCGCAAGATCGATGTACCATCCCAGTGATCTCGAGTGTCTTCTGTCCTAGTATGTTACGTGGAGAAATATCTTGTGTAATTCGATATGAAATTCGCTGGTTAGATTTCCGAGGTTCCGAGGCACCTGAAGACGCTCACGAATGTGAGCGACCCGCTATGAATGCTTATTCACACAGTAAAGATGAGACGCGCGCACCGGCAATTGATATCGGTAGCGGCGCAAGCGCCAGTCCCCGACTCCCTCAGGTACGAGAGTACAGTGCATATAGGATGAGGTCCCATGAAAGATGGAATTCCAGGCCATGATGGCCCGCTATCCCATTGTTTTATTATAAAATGGACTGCTATTTCAGAAGGGGCGAAAAAGAAAGTGGCGCTGCTACTTCAGAAAATTGGAAACAGGAATGTTCGTATGAGAACAAATGCGCTCAAGGCAATGCGGTCTATGCTCGTGTTCATGGACGACGACATGCATCCGGCTTGTGCACATGTGTTTGATACAGATCCCACCAATGGCGGTGATGGGTCGGGTTTCTTCAGGGCGACTGAGGACACCTCATCGGTTCTAGACTTGTTCATTCAGACAATTCCGCAGGGAGGGACGTGTGGAAATCTATAGATTATGTGCTTCTACAGCAAACATTCTCATGCAAAAGTTTAGAGACGCAGATGCTGTGGATGCAAATCAGTTTCCATGTGCACCGTGGTTGGTGGCAAGCACTCACTGCCCACGCTTCCCCAAGCGTTGATGGCATCAAGTGTAGCACTCGCGATCTTGTTCGCAATCGAATCAAGGTCCCAAGGAGAGAAATCCTTACCATAGGTGTCTCAGCATCATGGTGGCACTGAGGATCATTGCAGTAGGAGCATGGTTAGCACCCGTGAAATCTGATGCGACACATCTACATCCAGGCCTAAATGGTGCATAGTCCTGTTATCGCCCCCAAGCAAGTCACACAACCATACAGGAGTAAATGAGAAGCAGCGCAGATGTGGTAAATCAAGGAAACCTACAATTCCAATATTGTATCCAAGACTACACCTGGTGCCACTGACCAGTGCCCTGCCTATGTTGAAAATAATAGGACTGTACAAGTTTGGCATGACCATCATCTCAAATTGAGCTGGCTTCGCAATGAGCTGCATCGAGCTGTACAACTCATCAAAACGTCTGCTGCATCCTAGCTCTTACACAGGGTAAGAAGGAAAACCAATTCAGATAGAGGGAAGTGGGGTTATAGTGGGATAGAGAACATCAGTGTTATCGACAGTCAAATCATTGATATGTTCCGACTGACTTGTAATCTTCTGCAACCTTGCAGAACGTGTGCAGGAACAAGCTACCACCGAGTTTCATGATATTGGCCTTGTGCATGCAGGTAACTTTTCTTATTTCATGCATGAAAAGTGTTAGTTTCACTCATACCAGGATGCATGCAGTACTGGGATGTATACACTACATGACAGGGTAACGCACATACATTCCTGCTGTTTTCAGAAGGAGACCAAATGCGAATCACAAGATACGCCGCGTCCTGACATATGTCATGGCCTTGAAGCTTTCAACGACACTGGGATATGACTGGTGCTCGGGACCTATTGACGACAGGCAATATGCTCTTGATGCGCAAGTGCTAGTAATGTCAGTACAGAACAACTATGCTTACTGTGCACATCACGTGATGAACTTCTAAATTAAGGAATGATTCACGTGATGATCGTGGGATGTCCCTGCAAACTTTTTGACAGGTGCCTGAATATTTGCTGCCAACAAAACCCTCCTCCCCACTTATCGTGGGAGTTGGGGACTGTCTTTGTATCAAACACAGCATGCATGTCCTCCACCACTTCGAGATTCCATCATCGCCCGTCCGTACATAAATTACATTGCAAGCAAGGTAGATGCCACCTCCGGCGGCATTTCCCGAGTCACATCCAAAGTACATAACTATGCTTATTGTGCATGTCACATGACAGACATCCAAATGAAGTAATTAGATCACATGATGACCGTGGGATGTGCCTGCAAGTTTTTTGACAGGTGCCTGAATATTTGCTACCGACACAACCCTCCTTCCCACTTCGTGGGAGTCGGGGATTCGCGTACAAGGATGTAAAGTGTCTCCGAACATAAACCTCCTTTAGTAACGACAATGTACTCCATGATGAGTGATAAAACAAGGCAATACTACCCCAACGCATAACCGTTCCAACTATTTGTTCGTATATACATGTCTCACATGGTGCTCCATCCTTCGCCAAGGACCTGGTACTCTCATCGTCGCAGCAACATCACCACGCCCTAGCTTACTTGACTGTTTTCTCCACAACCCGCTTCGCTTCTTGTACTCTTAACGCTTCGTTCTGCGATCTGCGCCATGAGCTCAGCTTCAGCAACTGTGATATGAGCATTGAAGGTGCCGAGCTAGGAGTGATCCGTTCGAAGCAAGTTGTGAACTTGGCTGGGAGAGAGAAGAATAGATAGCCTAGATCTGGGTAAGTATTGTCGATTTTAGTGGTGAACGACGGTTGTCGTCGTCATAGATATTGTCAGTGGGCGGGCACAAGAAACTGCAATAAAACGGCTACCTCTGATTACTGTCTCGACGTAGTCGTTTAGTGGCCGTCTTATCGACGAAGACGCGATGCCTCCGCGAAGCTGGGGGAGACACATGAGTCTATTAGATTGTACGCATGACTCACATACTCCGGTTGCGGCGCTCCAAGAGGAAAGATATTACACACCCATCTACCGACGTACAGTAAGTATTGTAAAGGTTCCTGTATGCTAGTGTGTAGACAAGAACTCCAGAAGCGATGTGAAGTAGACGGGTCGTTTACCCCTATGATTTTAACTGGCATACCTCATGACCTCACTTAGTAGTTCCTGCACGACGTCCCACGCTGTCTCGGGCCTCCCATCAAACGGCGCCCCAAGCATTGACGCACCTATATTATCTGCCTGACGCCGCAGTTCCGTCATCGATGTATCGATCCTCTCTGCAGATAATATTGCCCCTAAAGCGATAGTCGGAACGACGTGAACCGCACTGGGGGCAAGATTTGGAGGGAAAGTGCGCCGAAAAGCACTGAAGTGCCTCGAGACCTCCAGATTTGGGTCGAGTCGGTTCGATGCAATGTTATGCATGTATAAGATTCCAGCTCCTTCAGGCTTCTGAAAGCTGACTCCATAGGTCATATGTCTTCTCGTGAGCAACGGAGTAGTATATCTTACTTTGAACCTATCCATTTTTTCACGGTCTTCTCCGCATTTGGGCCCACGTAGGTGTAAAAGGACGGTGTGTCCACAAGGACTATGTCACTCTCCATTCCTTCGAAATGGCATCTTTCTGCTTGAACCTTCGTAGTGCCTGGCTTCTGGCCTTTGTTAACCGGAACGTGAGTCTTTGCCATCTCCAAAAGGATGCTCAAAAGCTTAAGGTAGAACACAGGATAAGAAACAGTTTCGAATAATAAGAACCGACGTTACCCGACTCTTCCCTGAGCCAGAAGGGCCTACGATGCTACTTACAATCTCAATGCTACTGCATCCTGAAGACAGCGCCAGTGTACTCACAATACCACAGTATCCGTTGGCAGAATGGCAGCCGCCTTTTTAGACCAGCGAAATATATCCAACAAACCCATGTGTAGAACGAGGGTTGGTAGGGTCCCGTTTGAAGCGAGTGAACGTCAGCCTAGTTGGGCTGCGGGATGTGGTAGTGTGCAATGTTTAAATTAAGTGATATTGTCTGCCTACCTGTATGGTTATCACCAAGGTGTTGTCTGTTATTGCGGTTTTCAGCCCTAGAACTCAACACAGGGTATGCAGAAGATGCCGAGGAAAACCTCTGTGCTGGCAACACATGTGTGAGCTCCAGCACGGTGACAATTCATACCTCCATTAATGCCCTTCCTGACCTTGGCAACGTTTGTTGCTCTTTCAGGGGTGCACCTGGCGGCAATGTGGAAGGAACGGATGGGTGTTGATTGCGTGGCGGAATAGTTTCCGCAGTACAACACTCTGAATGCGCGTTTTGCTGACGGTGTCAGATGGTAAAATGAGATCCGCACGTTCGAAACGAGGCAATGCTATACTTGGAATCCTGAATTTGAACTGCTAGCCTGACCGGATGGTTATATGTGCGACGTGGTTGACGAGATCAAGTTCAACGTCAAGCGACACACCCGGTGCTTACATGAGTGTGCGTCCAACCATCCCATGCATTGCACGTTCCCTACTTGCAAAAGCATATATAGAACACGCTCTTGTTCACGTCCTAAATTTGCAGGCGACCTCGCGCTGTGTCCATACCACATGCTACACGCTCTAGCACGTAGTTCCTGCCATACAGCAGTGATCAGTGCACGTTGACGCAAATATGCTACTGCATAGACTTGTAGTGTCATATGTCGGTGTATTGATGTTGATTCATTCATACTGTGCCACTGTTCACAGCCCTCGGAACATGTGAGCGGGCTCAATTTCGTGATTAACGAAAATAGTCACTTGTACGACATCCAAACTTGCAAGTCTAGCCTATCGGGTCCCTGTCTTCTTCATATGTGCCAGGATCTTGTCTACCTCAGCGACATTCTTATCAGCCAGCCCTCGGAACTACGACGAGCTTAGCACGCTGTCATCAATGGGAACACGACAAACTACAAACGAACCTCATCAAGTTCGACCGAGTGCTTCTCGTATTTGCCTTTCTTGACGCTAGCTTGATGAACACGTCTTATCTGAACCCGGGCATCCTCCGCTAGACGTTGTGCATTTGAGACGAGGGCTGTCCGTGCTTCTACTGTAGGTCTTTGGAGGGCGGTCAGCGATACGTAGGGCGGTGCAAGGGACGGCCGACTTACTTGGGTACAGGAATTTTGATGGTACGGCTGTCCTGTCTCTGAGGAACGATCCCCGGTAACTTGGCATTATATATGGCCTGTTCCACGGCTTTCATATTCTACGAAGTTCGTTGATGAGGACAAGAATTTCCGTGCACCGAGAAACGAAACGTCAACGCACATTTTCGTCGAATACCGTCACCATTAACATCGAACCATCCTTGACACCAACTGTGGCGATTTCCTCCAATTTCACGGGCTCCTTGCCTTTGCCGTGAACCTCCACTCTGACGGGAGCAAGCAAACTAGGCGTTACGCGACCACTCGCTCGTGTCTCGAAGGCCGCGACTTCCTTGCGATACCATTCGACCGTGGAAGACATCCTGGTTTCTGCTTTTTGGTATTCCGAGCGTGCCTCGTCCGTGGTTAAGAGTTGCCGCGAGCCAGGGACCAGGTCGGCAGTGGATTTTATCTTGGACTTGGATGCATATGGGCGACCGAGGACCGTGGACGGCACCGTTTGCTTCAAACGAACCTTACATGAACTGTTCAGGCAAGATGGAATACGTGTTGGGCGAGGAATGAGCTGCCGAAAGAAAACCAAAGACATGGATGGACGTAGGTGCCCAAAATAGAAATAGGACTCTATGTAAAATGTCTACTCAGCCCGTCGTATATCAGAAATATAATAGCACTGCTGGGTATCGACCTCGCAACCGTAATACCACATCCTGCATAGAAACCTTTTATACCCTGAGCTTTGTACATCTCCTTGGCCGTGCCAAAGAAGCTGCGGGGCGGAACACCTTTACCGCGCGGATTCAACTCCTCCTCTGTCTGCATGATGCTCTTCACTGTGTCAGCAGGGAAGAGAGATAAATTGAATGCTCCGCCAGCACATGCTCCGGCAAAGGCTGACTCCAAGGGAAGGATGTCTTTCCTTTGGAGTTGCAGCCCTTGTGATTTTGCGCGGCGCTGGATAAGCTGAATCCCCACAAACTCTTTGCACGCAAACCATACCGCACCCCCACCTGTCTCTCGGATAAGCGTGCCCGTCTGACCCAGCCAAAGCCCGCGGAAACCGGTGTTCCGGATGACGGATACAAGGACAGATATCGGGCCAGGTAGAGCACTCCTCGTCATAGACGCAACTTCTGTTGTCGCGGCCGCTGTATAGCCCGTGGACGCCGAAAGTATAACTGGGGACCTATTCGGCGCTAGCATTTGAACCTGCATTTTACATTTGACGAGCTCGATAGGTGTCCTGGGCAAGCATATAAGTCAATGCATACCGAATTGGATTCCTTACACACAGGACAAAACTGGTGATGGCACCTGCGCCTGCTCCGGAAAGGGCAAGCTGCAGGAGGGTAGGGTCCTGGGACAAGGGATGGGAGTTCAGCCGCCGTAGCAAATTTTGGATTTCGTTGTATGAAAGGAACAACGTCGCGTTCTCTGCCATTGCTCCGACAACGGGAGCAGGGAGTCCCTAAGGATCGGCTGAATACAGGAGGTGCAAGCGTTACAAGGAAACTCACGCGGTAGAGGCCCGGTATGCCCTCGTTACGCCACGTTCGTACCAGACAATCTATGGGTCCGTTGAACCGCGCGGTTGGATCCAGTACCTGGGACTGGAGCCTTACTTTGACGAGATCAAAAGGGTGCTCGAATACTTTGGAAACCATCCCAGCAATCTGACCAAATGTTCGGTGTACCACTAAAGAGGCACCTAAGAGAACATACGCTACCGAATGCTATGTCCTTAATGGCACGAAATACATTCGAAGACGGGGGACGCGTATCGTCCCAGGTGAAGGTATCTTGCGGTGCTTCCATGTGCAATGAACTATCGATGGGAGGGAGTTGAACGTTCGGAAATGTCCTGTCGCATTCAGGTCAAAGAACAAATATTCTTTTGGATTTATTAGTCCTCCTGGGAAGCATGCACTGCGGCAACGATGTTCCGCTAAGCTCGGATACAAACATGAGTAAACACCTTGTCAGGTTCGCGTATATTCACCCTGCGATGATCGTACATGTCAATAATTCTACGAAGGACATCACAAGATAAGCACAGGATGCCATTAGTGCACTGAGGAGACAAAACCAAGCAAACCGTGCCAAGACGATTAAAGTGTGAAAGAAATTCAGGATAGGAGATATAGTGGCGGCATGAATCAATGTATGAGGTATAGTGTAGTCTAACGAGTTCCACTGCATCACTCCGAATGTGTGGGTATCCGTCTGAATACTTGTCGCGTACGGCCGTTTGCCTCTGTAATCGTATCTTGTTGTAACTTGTATCCGCTCTTCCGGGGTAACCAGTCGAAACACAGGAACCAGTAAAGCGCTCCTGCGAGTCCAATCGCCAAAGACATTACGACGTGAGACTGTAAACGAGAAAAGATTCAAAGTTGCACATTGTGGACCCGTTCATGTTACTCACATAATAGGGCAAATGCTCGTAGATCTCAAACCCGCTGGATGGAGGCACCATCGGGACGACCACGAGAAACAAGTTGGAGAGGAAAAAGAAGGTAACAACATACTTCGGGACTCGGAACGGAGGATTCCAGTTGTATGATTTGTATGGCCGGGTATACAAGAGCAACAGGCCGCCTGAGATGAACAAGTTAAACAGGGAGAGGGGGTAAGATGCGACTATTCACAGGCAGGAGTAAGCGATATGAGAAAAGCGAAATACAAGGGACCCATACAATTCACGACAAAGGCATATGCATCCCCAGCTGGTGTCAACAGCACCATAAGGATGGAAACCAGAGCTTGGACCAACAACCCAAAAAGAGGTGCGTCGAACGGCTCGTTGCTCGCTAAAAGTTGCGAGCATGGCAAGATACCTTCACGTCCGAGCTCCTGGTTTACTAAAAGTGGCGTGAAATGAGTGTTACGGAGAAGACGGAACATACGAACCTCGTCCCTGGGAGAACAAAACTGCCAGAATGTTTCCCAAGATAGACAAACCAATCACTGCGCTGAGGAACTTGGCAAATATAAACATGAAAATTGCTGGGACTGCGTCGTACTCACTCGCTCAGTTGCCAATCCAAAAAGGTTTCTGAAGAACAGAGCTCTGGAATGACTTTAGCCATTGTAACACCGAGATGATTGACAGTACATACGCTGCGATGGTGCCGCTCTCTAATATGTCTCCCTTTGACACCACGGCATAGTAAGCAATGTTTACGAGAATATATACCGTTGTCACCAAGAGCATTGCGAGGGGAGCAGCCTGTTTGATGGTTTGAACGGGATTCCGGACTTCGGACAGCGCATAATTGGCATTTGAATAGCCAATAAAAGACCTATGTAACTGACATGCTGAGCCACAGTCCACTGCCATTTCATTGTATATTTACCAGATCACGAGATATACGCCATTGGTGAAAGCGTTGGCATTCATGTTCGATCCTTCCCAAAATGTTGTCCATTCAAAGTTGTGAGGTTGATTATACACCTCTCCAACTGTGAATCCAGGTATCCCTACTAGGCTGAAGAGCCCTGATACCGAAATAAGTAACAGAACGACCAGTTTAAACATGCCTAAGGTATCCTGTAGCTTGATACCGATGGTGGGGAACACGCCATGGACGAAAAGGCACATAACGATACACAGACATGCCACGATACGAACATTAGAGGATGTTTGTTCATAGCCCAGTGTGTGCAATGCATCTGCGCAGAATTATATTAGACACCATTCTTCAACGGTAATGAACAGCCCACATCCTCCGAAAGCGATGCTAGCAGCGGGGACCTGACCCTAATGCAAGAATCAGATGGGCGTAGATCAACGTCACGACCTACGTACCAAGAGAATTCCATAGGACGCATATATGCAGGACATCAGGAATGCAGGGCGACGATATATGTATTCCAAGTAAGTCTTTTCCCCGCCATTCCGGGGTAAACCCTGCATAGAACAACCTCAGCATCATCAAATTATTGGTTCGACGAGATTTGATTACTGTTCCGAACTCAACGTATACGGCAGTTCCTGCGGCCGAAACCAAAGCGCCAATGATCCACATCATAAATGTGAGTCCGACGCTGCCGGACGACTTGAGAATCACGCTCGGCGCTGCAAAAACGCTGCGACAGACATTGGAAATCACTGACTTTGGGAACAGGAGGTGACCCACCCAGTACCCATGATCCTGTTAAAGATGAGGGAGACAGCACTCAGTAGCCCTGTGACAGGCTATTAGCGTTTGGATCGATGAAGGATCCGCGTACATACCCAACTTCTGCCTGCCGCTGTTTCCGAAGTCTTTGGTTGGAATGGCTATGTGAAACTCAGCAGGTTCAACGTTTAGTACGGTCCTTGCACCAACCAGTCTCGGCGTCAAGAATGTCGGAAGTGGCGCCTTCATTGCCGTACTCTCTGAGCTCCGGATGTTGAAGTAGAGGCTCCGTCTCCTGCGACATCTCTCCTATCGCTCTTGGGTAGATGCAAGGACTGCGTTAAGACAAAAGGACAAACCCGACTGGGTTTATGCACCACTTCTTCGCACGATAACTGTAATCATAAGGCTAAGATGCGGTGATTCTAGACATTCTAATGATGCTATCGCCACGTTTTTCACTCGTGCTTCGTTACTCTTCGCTCCGTGCTCAGCCTTGCGCATGGCACCCTCGGCCATTAAATTGAGCGACTGGGACACCAGACATTGTTGTTGAACGATGGTCAGGTTGCTCATTTTGAGTATATTCCCTCTCCTTGCTTCCTCTGGCTCTGTGTACGACGTCATTCAAGAGTATTCTGGCAATACTTTCTTTAATGGGTGGGATTTTTACGGCGCCCCCGACAACCTGACACTTGGTATGGCAGTTCCATTTGCCTCACAATTTTGGGCTGACCCTGCAAAAGGCAATGTCACCTGGCTCTCCAAAACGGATGCCTTGAGCCAGGGGCTTGCATACGTGAATAACCAAAACCATGTCATCCTCAAGGTAGACAACACGACCAACGTGACATACGGCCAAGAACGAAACTCTGTTAGTCTTCGCTTTTTGACACCCTACGCTTGTTCACGGCTTATTTTAGATACGAATAACAACTCAAGACGCGTATCAACTTGGCAGTCTGTGGCTCATCGATGTAAACCACATTCCGTACGGCTGTTCGGTGAGGTCATCTCGTATCTAGAAAACCTAGAATTCTCATCGCATTCCCAGGTGTGGCCAGCATTTTGGAGCTTCGGTGCGCTGACCATGTGGTGGGGCAAGGGCTTGTCTGATGGATACCACAGGTCCCAAGTGGCCTGACGATGGCGAGATCGATATAATAGAAGGCATCAACCTGATGACGTACAATCAGATGGCAGTTCATACTATAGCGGGTTGTACACAGTCAGCCTCTGTTGGTCAGCTCGGCACAAGTGGTCCAACCACCGATTGTTCCCAGCCGTCAGGGTGCGCCGTGATGGAAACCTCACCAAACAGTTTCCAAAGCGGATTCGCTGCTGCTGGCGGTGGTGTCTGGGCGACAAAATTCGATACCACAGGCATTTAGTGAGCAGTCGAATCAATGCGACATTCAATCACTGCTGACTACCTTGAAATTAGCATTTGGTTCTGGAGTGTAGGTTCTCTAGACCTGCTTGATGCATCTTATGGTGACGAGGCATTCCGTGGTCAATGATAGCGACCAAACATTCCGCAGTCGATAAATCAATCTACGTCCACCTCGTCGCTCGATTCATCGGAGTGGGGAACTCCTCACGCAAATTATTCTTCCGTGACTTGTAATATGACCGAATTCTTCACACCTCAAAATCTCGTGCTCGATATCACGCTGTGCGGTGACTGGTGAGTACTGTTGTTTCTGGTCTTCAGTATCTGATATTCTGACGGCATTTCTGAGATATAGGGCGGGTTTGAGTGCGGATTATGACCCCACGTGTGGAAGCGCTGGTCCAACGGGGCTATGTGTAAGACAAATCTTTTAGTAAAGGAGTACCGCAAACTGACGAGGGACCTGTTTCAAGTATAACGACTGCGTCGTCGGTCCGGGAAGCCCCCGCTACGACACTGCGTACTGGGATATTTCATACATTCGCACCTACACTACCAGTGTTTCTGTGCCATCTTCCTCCGTGCCCCTAGCATTGCCATCGTCCACTACCAGAACTAGCACGACTAGCACGAGCACCTCTTCGACTGCTCCTACGAACACCAACATCATGAACATCCCACCATTTCTGCAGCCAATAGGGTCAGGTCAACCTCGCATCTCCTCCCGCGTGTCGTGGGGAATGGCGCTCGCTTATGGTCTGATCGAATTTCTGTCTTGTGCACTATCTGGGCTGTGGTAGTTCTGGGTCGTGTTCATGGAACTCTTAGAAGTCCTGAGTGCATCGGACAAATGTATATTTATCTGTATTCAGTTCGTTGTCCACGAGTTTCTGCAATAGTTCTGGAATGAAGGCAGTTAATTGACTCAGTAACTGACTCAGGTGCCGTTATGAAGAATAGTAGTTATTGTAATTACAGTCCAGATAATGTCAAAATCTTCGACGCCGGAGCTATGCCAAGTTGGGAACGAAGGGGGTACAGCCAGTTATATGTCTTTAAGTCATTCCACTGCAAGTTGTGAGCTGCACAGCAGTCGTCAGAGCTCCGAGATAAAACTGACTTTTCGCATGGGCCCACGTCTCCATGTTTCCCGGCGTGTTATGCGGTAAACCAGAAACATGGGATACGTTACAGCAGATTCTTTAGGCTATAGATGGCTGACAGTAGCGTATTAGCTAGCTTATATCTGGGCTACTTGTCAACAATGATTAATGAACGGCAATCACGTATGTACTACGTGGACTACTAGGTATCGACCACACGCGTCCGTGGGAGTGAAGACCAACGAATTCCATCGTCAGTGCTTATGCAGTCACCTCGACGCGTCGTCAGAGCACTGTTTTGGGTCTATTCTCCGGCTTCTGAAAGATCGAGGCTACTGGTAACTTGTATCGTGTGCTAGGTCAGTACCATTAATTGCATATTCCCCCTTCCCCTTTCCTACAAGTTGCGTGCGTGCGGAAACACCCATTTTCAAACTGGTGTTCGATCCTAACTGCTGAGCAGCCTCGTGCATCCAGCGTGGCCCAGGCGCCTATGCGACATCGTAATCTTACCTCCATTCCTGCACAACACACGTTCCAAGCTCCATTCAGTCAGATGCATTGGTCCATTTGATTGAACTTGGGATGGGCTAATTATAATGTGTGTCTTGAGTCATTATTCTTTCCACATCACAGTGCTACCTCCACAACTGCCTCCTGTGCGACACCCCCGCTACTGACGGAGCACTCCAGCTACGCACCCACTGAGTTCGCTGCGCTGACACGGCCGTCCTCATGACGTCCATGCATCCTGTCAGCTTTTTGACCTTTGATATCATTTGATTCGCTAATCATAGCTCTACCTAGCAATCATACTGCCCGAGTGGGTCGGAAATCCGCGCTCATAGATCCTTCGAGCATCTCTCCATTGAGTCGAGCATCGATATTCATTCCTCGGATACACCGATGAAGCAAGGCGTAAGGCAAAGGTCCACCGTGTCGGCAGAAAATCGGTCCCGTGAACTGAGTGCGCAAGTTAACCAGACGACTGACCTCGCTAGTAGAGCGATGACAAAAGAAGCTTCGCTGAATCGACCGACGGATTACCACTTGCCCGCTGCGACTACTGATCCGCAACCCGAACTACCATCAGAGCCCCTCACCTTGACATCAAAGGCGCCAGTGAGTCATTCCGGCCCGGAAGACACCATAGTCTTGTGGGTAGATGGTTTTCTTAACCGGAACGTCCCTCATATTTTCACTGCAGGATAATGGGACCAGCGGGATCTGGTAAAAGTTCGGTGAGCCGTCACAATCTTTTAGCTGCCGTTCTGCCTTAACCTTGCTTAGTTTATTTCCAAAGCAACCGGCAATGTCGATGAAGGCGTAGGACACCATTTATTAGAAGGTCCTTATACAAAGGAGGTCAGAGCAACCAAATGTATGGTTGACGGAATTCCCATGATTCTGGTGGATGTTCCCGGCTTTGATAGTGCAACGCCTGACGTAATGGTATTGTCCATGGTTTCCAAATGGCTTAACGAAATGTGAGTATGCTTTTCGAGTATATCGTTCCGCTCTTGAATGCAGGGGCTTGTTGCAGGAGCAAGAGTAAGGCTCTTATCTCGGCTGTTTTGCTCTTCCATTCCATGGCCGATAACCGCCTGCGTTGGAACCCTAAGGACGTTTTCCATCGTTGTAGAGAGTGGTGTGGGGGTGAGCTCGGGTCTCGGACCCAGACCAGAATCGACTTGGTCACTACCATGTGGGACGAGGTTGGCGAGGAAGATGGTAACGAGCGACTTGCAGAGCTCCAAGGTAATCATTGGAAACCAATGCTCGAGAGCGGATCTACGATGTTGCGCTATCGGAACACTCCAGAATCGGCTACGGAGTTGCTTCGAGCAGTCGTGTGCAAGAAATCAGATCAAGTCGAATCGGCGGGGGTCTTCCTTCCATCAGGACCAGGTGGGATACGCGATCATGGTGAGTCCAGATTACCCCTGAGAACGCACGCTTTTGACGACGGTCTTGTTACTTTTCAGGCGAGTTGTTGATGTCACAAGTACCTGTAACAGTCGGGGAGCAACCGATATATGCCCCAAACGACGTTGCGACACAACCGCCGCAGAAAGCTGTCCATGAAACCCACGAGGTCCAGCTTCGTGAGCTGAACACGCAAGACATGCTCATTCTGTGCGTAAAAATGGATTGCACCTTAATTGTTGACTTCCTCATCTCACCTTTTGTCGGTCGTCAGGGTAGTTGGTCCAGTGGGTTGTGGCAAAAGTTCGGTGAGCCCCGGGTGCAGATGAACACTCCAGCCAGCTCAGACAGGTATAGTTTATAGGCAAGGCTATTGGGAACGAGGAAGAAATGGGATGAGATCGACGAGGATGTTGGTAACGAGAGGATGGCAGCTTTGCAAAGTAACTACTGGAGGTTCATGATTACGCAGGGATCCAAGACATACCGCTTTTCGAACACTGGAGACGCAGCTAGGGAGCTGCTTCAAGAAGTAATAAGCAAGGGTCAGGAACGATATAATTCGATGTTAAGACAGGAAATATTGGAGTTGAAGACGTACAAGGACATCGCTGCCGCACGAAAGTTGTGTTCTCGCTTGGAGCACCTTTCCAAGAAGAGGCTCGAAATTATGCAAGAGCTCCGCTCAGAGGAAGGCCGAGCTGTGGACCAGAGAACCAAGGAAGACCTAAAGAGAGAGTATGCCGATGTTGGAGCCGAATTAGACATCAAATTGAATCAGGCGCGGGTCCTCAAACGTTCACTTACCTCACCACCCCTCCGCAGATTATTTAAGGGTGAATACATTCGCACTACTTGAAATTCCATGCTTCTGACAACTCCGTTTAGCGTTCGAATGGTAAATATGCATGGAACGTATTGCAGACTTCATCGTTTTCCCGATCGCGACTTGATGGACGATTCATGGATTTCAACCCATTTCCTGTACGGATAGGGGCCTATGCATACCCATTCTCAGTAGATACGGGCACTTGCGTTCAGTTACCCTTCTTTTCCCTTTGCACCAGCGCGAACACGCAGAGGTCGCCCTGGTGTGTCAAATATGGATATACGACTGCAGCTTGAGTAGCAGACTTGTGCATTGCAAATTCACGCCAGGGATACTTGCCTGTGGGAGGTACCGACACGAAGCAATGGTGAAGATGAAGATAGATGGAAAGGGTACACCGCAGCAGCTTCGACCTTGCGAAAGGTCTCGTCAGGGGGCTTCCTTGACTCTCACCTCTAACCATTAAAGGGGAGTACGGGGGGGCCACCAGGGCCGGGGCTCTCTCGCCGGTCCGAGGTTTGTGTTCGATCATGTGACATTGACTCCCACGGTGCCAGGAAGAATCATCGTAGCAACTTGAAGGGGTATTTATAGATTGCTCGATAGGACGGGAAGGCATGATCGCCCAGATGCGCCACCAATCGTTACATGCAACAAACGTCTCACGTACACTGCCAGCTTATCGATGGACTACATCAAAAATTCCCCAAAAGCCCAAAACCCGCGCGGAGCTTGAAGGTACAGCTGTGGATATGTCGGTGTCAGGTAGTAATGTCCACTCCGTCGCTCTATACTTGTATCATAACTTCGACGCTGGAGCCATTCATCAGAAAGTGACATCGAAGTGAGTACAGCTCCGAGACGAAACCGACTTTTCCCATCGTCTCCGCGCTTCCGTGTTTCCCGGCGATTAGCTGATATCCTGGGTTACTTCAATCAAGTTGTCAATCCATTCAAAACGAACGGTGGCCGCGTATGTACTACATTGACTACTAAGGGCTATATTTGTAAGGCATCGACCACGGAAGCACGTACTGAGTGAAAGTCGCCGACTTCTGTAACCAGTTCGTATGTATTCGTACTGGTCACCTCTAGTGTTGTGCTGGGCCCGGCCTCAAGCCCTGAGCCGAGCCGGGCCGGGCCCTTCGTCACGACCAGGGCACTTTGGGTCTGTTCTCCTATAGAAATGTATTGGCTTATATAGTGTGCTAGGTGAGTACCATTGATTGCATATTTCCCCCTTCGAGTTGCGCGCATGCGGGAACCCGTGTTTAATCCAGAACCTTAGGAGCGCTGGTCAGCCTCACACATCCAGCATGGCCCTGGCGCCTATGCTATATCGTAGTTCATTCCTTCACAGCAACACGATCCATACTCCGCCATTCAATCATGAGCATGGCTCCAACTGCTGTATTGCTGTCCCTGGACAGCCAGATACCAATTCTCCGCCTGAACCTGAGATGGGCACAGGGCGAGTATAATGACCCACTCCCCACCGCATATATATATCTGCGTCTTAACACAGGGCAATTGTTCCTACATCAAAGTGCTACCTCTACAGCCGTGTCTTTTGATCCCCGTCACTTCCGGACCTCACCAGTTACTCACCAAAGAGCTCCCCACGCTAACGTGGTCGTCCTCATGGCGCGGTTACATCGGCTTGTCAGCTTTCTAGCTTTTGAAACCATCTGATTCGCTAACCATAGCTCTTCCGGGCAGTTGTACCGCCCAAGTGTGTCAGAAATCCGCGTTCATAGATCCTTTGAGCGGCTTCGCAATAAACCCAGCATCGATGCCCATTTGTCGGATAAACCAACGAAGCAAGGCGGAAGGCAGCGGTCCTCCCTTTCAGCAGAATATCGGTCCCATGAGTTGAATGTACAAGTTAATCAGCCGAATGACTTTGCTAGGGGAGCGACCATTGCACCGAGAAGTCTACCGACAGACCACGTGCCTGTTGCAGCTACTGATCCGCAACCCGAACGATCATCAGAGTTTCGCAGGCCCCCCACCTTGTCGTCGAGGGCGCCATTGAGTAACTTTGGCGCAGAGGATACCATAGTTTTGTGGGTAGATGATTATCTTAATCGACACCTACCTCATATCTTCATTGCAGGATAATGGGACCAGCAGGCTCTGGTAAAAGTTCGGTGAGCCGGTTCGGTCCTTTAGCTTCCGTTCTGCCTCAAGCTTTCGCAGTTTATTTCCAAAGCAACCGGCAATGTCGACGAAGGCGTAGGTCACGGTTTATCGGCAGGCCCCTATACAAAAGAGGTTAGAGCAACCAAATGTATGGTTGACGGAACTCCTATAACCTTAGTGGATGTTCCCGCCCGCTCTGATGGTGAAACACCTGATGTAATGATGTTGTCTATGGTTTCTGCATGGCTGGCCGAAGCGTAAGTATACTTTCGTGTACACATCGTTTCGCTTCTGAATCCAGGAGCTTGTTGTAGGAACAAGAGCAAGGCCCTTATCTCAGCTATTTTACTCTTCCATTCCATAGCCGACAACCGCGTGAGTTGGAAGCTTGAGGACCTTTTCCATCGTTGTCGGGAGTGGTGCGGGGGTGAGCTTGCGTCCCAGACCATAATTGACATGGTCACTACCATGTGGGACGAGGTTGGCGAGGAAGATGGTAACGAGCGACTTGCAGAACTCCAAGGCAATCATTGGAAACCGATGCTCGAAAGTGGATCTACGATGTTACGCCATTGGAACACTCCAGAATCGGCTACGGAGTTGCTTCGAGCAGTCGTGTGCAAGAAATCAGATCAAGTCGAATCGGCGGGGGTCTTCCTTCCATCAGGACCACGTGGGATACATGGTCGTGGTAGGTCCACTTTCCCCCTAAGAACGCATGCTTTTGACGACGGTCTTGTTACTTTTCAGGCCAGTCGGCTTTATCCCAAGCACCCGCAACAATCGGCGAGGAACGAATATTGAACCTGAACAACGTTGCCACACAACTACCGCAGAAAGCCGTCCACGAAGCCCACGACGTCCGGCTCAGTGAGTTGAGCACGCAAGACATGTTCATTCTGTGCGTGAAATGGATTACATCTCCATGGTCTCCTTCACCCATCTTTGTCGGTCAACAGGGTAATAGGTCCAGTGGGTTGTGGCAAAAGTTCGGTAAGCTTTGGATGCGGCTGAACGCCTAAGGCGGTACCAGCTCAAACAGGTTTAGTTTATAGGCAAGGCCATTGGAAACGAGGAAGGCATAGGGCACACCCTATGCACCAGCTCTCACACAACGGAAATTCGCGCAACTAGGTGTACCGTTGGGAACTTCACCAGTGCAGTTTTGTTGGACACCCCTGGCTTCGATGACACGAGCATATCTGAGAGGCAGATATTGGACATGGTGTCCAAGTCACTCGAAGAAGTGTAAGGATTTTCTTTAAAGAGCGTGTCATCAATTCTGAGATCAGGGCCCTTTAAGACACGAAGGCCGCAGGATCTTCCTCTCAGCTATCTTGTTCCTCCATCCTATAACTGATAACCGTTTAAGTTGGACACCCCTGAAATATCTCGGGCTCTTTCAGAAGTTATGTGGTAAGGAAGCCATGGCTCAGACGAGTCTGGTCACCACAATGTGGGATGAGATCGACGAGGATGTTGGTAACGAGCGGATGGCAGCTTTGAAAAGTAACTATTGGGGAACCATGATTGCGCAGGGATCCAAGACATACCGCTTTTGGAACACTCGAGACACAGCTAGGGAGCTGCTACAAGAAGTAATACGCATGAGTGAAGAGCGATATCATTCAATGCTAAGACAGGAAATATTGGAGCTGAAGACGTCCAAGGAGACCCTTGCCACGCAAATGCTACGTTCTCGTTTGGAGCAGCTGTCCGAGAGGCGGCTCGAAATTATGCGGGAGCTCCGCTCGGAGGGAGGCCGAGCTGTGGACCAGAGAACCAAGGAAACCCTCAAGAGAGAGTACGCCCAGGTAGGAGCAGATTTGGACGTCACGTTAAATCAAGTCCAAGTCCTCAAACGTTCGTCGACCTTACCACCTCTCCGCAGATTACTCAAGGGTGAATATACTCTCACTCTTTGTAACTCCATGCTTCTGACAACTCTATTTAGGGTCGAATCGCAAATATGCATAGATCGTGTTGCGTACTCCATCGCATTCACATCTCGAACGAGACTTGATGGACAATCAATGGATTTCAAGTCACTTCTGTATGCAGAAAGGCGGCTAAGTGTTAGCTTACCCTTTCTAGATATTGTGTTTAGTTACCTTGCTTTTCCCCTTTGCACTATGGGTGCAAGCACGGAGGGTATGGTGATAAGATATTCCCATGGGCGTTGCATGTTGTCCTCAATGGCCCCGGCGGTACCCTCAGTGGATACCATGGATACGGCAAGGAAACGGAAAGTCTTCGTATCCATGCCCAGGAAACAGCACCGCTTGAACCTCTTTCGAAACGAGATATTCTACTTCACTGAGAGAAGTGCGCGACCGCGTCGGGGATGCTGCAGGTCCTCGAACTAAACGATGCACCCTCCCACTCACCCAGGCTGTGCTCGTTCACCTCCAGTCTGCACGGACCAAGATTGTCTCTACAGCCAGTGACAGCAAGATCGAGTGAGACGGGAATGTGCAGTATAACGGCGTTGGTGACTTGGCCTGTCCCGCGCGTGGCCCATTAGATAACTGAGAACTATGCGCCCAGTACGCATCTTGTGGCGTTGGAAGTGGACCGGATAGTGAATGTGCATCCGAGCCAACGTTACGGAGATGGAGGTGTAGACAGAAGTAGGAATCAGTTTCAAAACATCTCCCGGCCACCGTATATACTGCCGCGTTTGGTGAGTAGGTCGTACGGACCGAACTCCTCTGATAAGTCGAAGGTTTCATTTTGTCGTCCTCAAGGATATAGACCTTTGCGCCGCTGAAGATGGTTGAAACAAAATTCCCCGTATGCCTGTCACGAAGTTCCACACCATGTCGTCATCAGTTAGGCGCTGTATACTTAAACACAGGCCGGGATGTGTGACAATGTCCCCTAGTGAGTAAACTTTAGGATGTCTCTGGCTGAAGCTGCGGCACCGGTGAGTGGTGCTTTTGATGGTATACCTATCATGTGCGTCTTCTCCTACTGCCATTAGGGCTACTCGGACTCACTTCTAAGGCAGCGATATAGGGCATGTGTCAACGCCTGAGGAACGGATTGCCTTGGCTCAGCAGATACGGGATGCCTGTATGAGCGTCGGGTTCTTTTACAGTGGGCACAGATCCTTCTATCAATGATTTTCAAACAAAGCTATATGCAGTCAGTAACCATGGAATCCCCCAAGAGACCATCGACCAGGTCTTCTCGGCCATCAAAGTTTATTTTTCTCTCCCACTCGAGACAAAGATGAGGGTAGGCCTACAATCCTCACATCACGCGATCTTTACCTCATCCCGGAAAGCTCTTCCACAGAGAAGTTTCGAATTTCAAAGGTTACGAACCCGTGTTGGACTCCAACACGGACCCAGGCAACAAAGGCGACTTCCACGAAGCTTTCGAAATCGGCTGGGAAGAATTAGTGCCAAAGGAACACGACGAAAAGAGAGTGAATGATGGTGCCATGGCTGGTGCAAACGTATGGCCCTCGGAACCTGCCGGATTCCGTGAAGCCTGTCTCAATTATTAGTACGTCTCATAGTGGCATAACCGTTCCAAGTGGACCTTATCTGGTTCTGTGATCAAGCCACGCAGCCGTAGGTGTTGGAAAGGTCCTGTTCCACCTCTTTGCCCTCGCACTGGATCTCCCTGAAACATACTTCGATGACAAGGTATGGTTGTTCTTAGGTGTCTAAATATCATCTCTGACGGTTTTTAGACCAAGAATTGTTCCGCAACCATGCGGTTTCACCATTATCCACCTCAGACTGGCCCCGAAGATGATGGTATCGTCGGAATCGGTGCCCACTCAGAGTGAATATTCCATATACATTCTTGAAGAATATTCCCTGACAACCTTCCTCACAGTTTCGAGGTTCGGGTTTTCATCAAGGCGTATGAAGTCTCGAACTGAATTGGTATCCAGTGTTTCACTATGTTATGGCAAGAACCCGATATCCAAGCTCTTCAGTTACTAAACTCGGAGAAGCAATGGATAAACGCACCACCAATCCCTGGAACGCTGGTTATCAAGTAGGTAGAAGATCGAAAGGGATCGAAATGGCCTGACTGATTGTGACTAGTATCGGTGACCAACTTGCACGATGGACGAGTGAGTTTCAATTCGGATATACATACCAATTTGTGTCTCACATACTTCCACAAAAGACGACGTATTTAGGTCGACTGTACATAGAGCGATCAACAGGACCGGCGTCCACCGATATTCCATCCCCTTGTTCTTCAGTACGGACTACCACGTCCAGGTCGAGGTGAGTTGGCCTTGATTCTTGCTGTGGGACCCAGATGAATTACCCTGTTCAGCCCATGCCGACCTGTGTATCCTCCGAGAGACCACCCAAGTACGAACCTGTTGTTGCAGGGGAATACATCCAGCAGCGTTTGCGGGACCTGTACTACCGAAACACAGCATTTTCCCAATGCGATTAAGTATCGTGGTCAATAATCCATCTCGTATATGCACGCGTTTTTATGTAACACATAACTTCGACTTTGTTGAATAGGTCCCAGGAGGTGGGCTCAAGTGCTGCGTATGTTATCTGTTTGCACAGGCACTGACGCTAGATTTGGTCTACATAAGTTCCTAATGCATCAATCCCGTCATGAGCTTGATAAACCCCTGCAAGGATAGATAAGCACTCGACTGATTTGAATGTCAACATCTTCTCTGAATTGCCACTTCATGATTTTTTGTTACAGTTGAGGATGCAGGTGCGATGGGGAAAGGCGTAATTACTAAGTACACATACGTATCAGCGACCCCGGTGTGATGTGAGAAATGCGGTGGTTAGAACTTGTGAACTTCTATCCACCCGACACTCCCACCCCTCAAACCAGCAGTCCTCCAGTGAAATGGTAACGTCTAAGCGTTGATATTGATGGTCGAGCAATCTCCCCGTTCTGCAAAGGCGTGGCTTCAAACAACGGGTATAGGAAGTAAAGGTCGTTGCAACATGCAGTTTGCGCAGTAGCCTGGTATTCAGTGCCAATGCCAATAGCTGTGATAAGAGAGCAGTTAGCGTCGACGAGCTCTTGGGTCGCGGCATCGGTAACCGTCCACCCGCACTTCTGAACTCATGAGGCGCATTGGTCCGTCTGTCATCATTGATATAAAGAACTGCGACAATAAAAGCAATCAATAGGTGAACACACCTTCTGGAGACTTTAGCAACACTGGGTAGCTCCAGTATCACACTGGTTCTCGAGATGAATAGTGGCGGGGAGCAGGGGGAGAAGAGCAGTAAAAATGCGTCGAACATTTTGCCTGCGATAAGGCCTTTTGATGCTGATTGAGAACGAGGATGAGTGGGCCGTCACTCAGCTGAGGTCTTCGGCTTTCAACGATCTCCTTGTATAGCCCAGCAGCCACACATCGAGTCGGTTCTGCAGTTGTGAAATCTCATCGTGGGCTCGCATGATGAATGTTGACGCGTTGACATCATAATGGGTTGACACGCCGGCGCACTGAACTCTGACTTGCTTGGATGCGACCGACTAGTGCGACAGAGACCAACCGTGGTATCATGCAGGCACTACAATTCTTGATTTCATGATGGGTGCGGGTCAGAAGGAATAGACATGGCGTCACCAACCATTTCATGTAACAAACTCCTGACTTACTCTGCTCGGAATTGTATGTACTGGCAGTAAGTAAATATGGAAACCGCCAGTCGTGCCCTCTGGCCAACGACGTAGAGTTGCTGGCAGTTCATGATTGGGGCGACTCGGGCTACCAATCAGCGACCCAATTCTCACGTTTCATAAGTTGTTTCGTTACGATGCGAACTTCTTGGAGGTTTAAACGCTCAGTTCATCCTCTTGGAGATAGGCCTTTGCGCCGGAGGTTCCACGTAAGCGTAGTTGCTGCGTACTTATACCGAGAATGAGTCCCCGCCCCCGAGAGTGAGCGTTAAGATGTCCCTGGCAGAATCTGCGTCCTCGGTGAGCGGTGCTTTCGATAGCATACCCATTATGTGCGTTGTCGTCCACTGGTCCCTGTTTTTACCTACTCGTACTCACTTAATGGACAGCGATATAGGACATGCGTCAACGCCTGAGGAACGGGCTGCGTTGGCTCGGCAGATAAGAGACGCCTGCGTGAACGTCGGGTTTTTCTACAGTGGGAACAGCCCTTTCTCACTTGACACTAATCATTTTCCAACAAGCCATTTGCAGTTAGAAATCATGGTATACCCGAAGAGACAATCGACAAGGTCCTCTCGGCCATGAAAGCTTACTTTTCTCTCCCAGTGGAGACGAAGATGAAGGTAAGCAGACCGTCATCTTGTCGCCTTGATCTTTGCCTCATCCAAAGCAAGCTTTACCACAGACAAGGGGCGCATTTCAGAGGATACGAGCCCCTTTTAGATTCCAATATCGACCCAGCGAACAGAGGTGATCTGTACGAAGGTTTCGTAATCGGTTGGGAGGAACTGGTACCAAAGGAAGACGATGGAAAGAATGCGAATGATGACACTACGATCCCTCCAAACCTATGGCCCTCGGAACCCGCTGGGCTCCGTGAAGCCTTCATCAATTACTAGTGCGTTTCATAATGGAGTACCGTTCGAGTGGGTCTCATCCCGTTCCGTGATCAAGCCACGCAGCTTTTGGTGTTGGAAAGGTCCTACACCGCCTCTTCGCCCTCGCATTAGATCTACCCGAAACGTACTTTGATGAGAAGGTATGGCCTTTCCTGGTTCTAAGCTCTTGGTCTTCACCCAGGGTCTTCAGCTCAAGCGTTGCCCAATCATGCGGGGACTGCATTATCCCCCTCAAACAGGTCCCGAAGACGATCGCATCGTCGGAATCGGTGCTCACTCAGAGTGAGCCCCTCCGAACTTACATCTCTGAATGTGCACTGAAAAAATCTCCTCACAGCTTCGAGGTGGGGACTCTCACCAAGGCCTTCAGCTTTGCAAATACAGGACTGAAATAACGTCTAGTGTTTCACCATCTTATGGCAAGAACCTGGTGTTCAAGCCCTTCAGGTCCTAAACTCGAAGAAGCAATGGATAAACGCTACACCGATCCCCGGAACGTTGGTTATCAAGTACGTACCAGGTCGAAAGGGATCTACATAAATTATCCAACTAATTGCGCTTAGTATCGGCGACTTGCTTTCACGATGGACGAGTGAGTTGTCATTCAGAACATCATGATGATTCCAGTCTCACATGTTCCTCGTGAAAGACGACATATTTAGGTCGACGGTACATAGAGCAATCAACAGGAGTGGCGTTCGCCGTTACTCCATTCCAATGTTCATTGGTGCGGATCCCCACGTCGAGGTTGAGGTATGCTGGCTGTTGATTCTTGCTACGGAACCCGGATCGCTTACCCTCTCTAGCCACTACCAAGTTGTGTATCTCCTGAGCGACCAGCCAAGTATGAAGCCATCAATTCAGGGGAATATGTTCGGAAGCGCCTGCAGGAGATGTACCAACGAAGTCTTAACGCCTGATAATCCGAGCGAGTATGACAATGGACAGTGGGTCGTTTTAGACATACGTACGCTTTTGAGCTTGAACCCACACGCCCTCGGTCTTGTCGGATAGTACTTTCGTGGATATTGAACACTTCGATGTTTTGGAAGCGACAAATATCAGTGCCAGTCTGAATTTGGAAGTTGACAGAAGCAGTGAAGATTCCTACGTAATCGTGTTGCAGGAACCACATTTCGTACTCTCGACGACGGCGCCCTCCCGCCTCTAGTGTATAGTGCTCGGGAGTACGGGTCACATATGCCAAACAGGCTGCGACTATCCTGAGGTGAAACCGTAAATTCCCAGTCCCGAATCAGACGTTATGGGTCACACCTTCGGAATCCTCTGGAAACCATGGCTTCAGCAAGTTTAGACAGGACGTTGGTACCTCGGAAACAATGAAACAGCCACAGAATGAGCCAATGCCAGGAGTGTCATGACGGAAATTGGCAAAGATCGCCCCATGTTGTGTGCGTTGGCTATCACTTGTCTTACCTCCAACGCACCAACTATGGATATGATCTGGGATGCACTGGACGCCGTGGAACTTATTTTGCATCTTCCTTCTGCAAGGTTTATCACGGGGAGAGACTTATGTGTAAGGGTCTACATTGTTTGGACAGACAGGATGACACCATTAGAACGGTACAGCCATACTTCGTGTTATCACATCCACTCAGTGACGGTGACTGGAGTATCATCCAGGGACTCTCAAGCGTGTACGCAGATTTAATATGTCTTTCCACCATGTACGGTCGCATGAACTTGCAGGTAACGATGCTCCCAGTGACTTGGCTTTCTTGCCTCCCCCCGGATCCCAGCTTGCTTTTCCTAAACCTTGGCCTCTTATCAATTGAAGTGTTTGGTTTTCTTAGTATCTTTCATGCCCACAGGGAAACCTTCCAGGCCGTCACCTGTTCTCGCTTCGAGTCGATATTCCTAACTCATTCTACCAGCATTTCGGCACTCTTCCATACCACTCCTTTGCCCAACCATCCGCAGGTTGAGCATTGGAGGGCCAATACTCGATGCCTACGGAGGCTTAATCTCTGACGAAGTCGAGGATAAGTTTTCCTGAGTGGTCTCGCTCATTTACACGGTCATTTCATCAGGTTAACACTTCGAAGTGGCGACCTACCGCAACCCAAGGTGTGTGGCTGCGGCGAAACACTGAAGGTTACAATTATACAAGAAATCGTTCTCACCGGCCCGCTAGGATGTGAGGTGTCCACTTTGACAGTCTGCGCTGACCGTAATGGCGCAGAATCAATGCCCTGAATTCTTACGTAGTGATGAATGAAGCTCCGCGGAGGAGATCTTGAACATGGATCCTTGTGACCTCATATGAAGGCTCCAATGCCAAAAGAGCCGTGTTTTCTTTCCTAGTGTCCGTTCTGCGGAAAATAGGCAGCGTCGATTTCCGAAAAGTTCCATATGCCCGACAGAGAACAGTGGACTTAGTAGAAGATAGATCATACTGGAAGTGCAATGCACGAGGTGCAACAGTGTATGCCTGTTTGATGATGGGCCGTCCAAAAATAGTTTATTTTCAGATAGTAATATGGTGCAGGAGTAAGGGAATTGACCATTATGTGTAACCAAGTATATGGACAACCTGCCATGACGTGGAGGGCTGGATGCACCCAGTCAGTCGATGCTCATCAAGTTCGCGCCAGCATATGCTGAGTATTCAACGCTTTTCAACCGTGGACGTCGGCTGCACGGTCGGACCACAGAAACATCGGAGCGGTCGCAGAATTAGTCAATGTCAGGAGTGGAGACTATGGGGGCACGACATCGAAAGAAACGGTCTGGAGGTATACTGTGCGTTCCTATGACACTCGGCACCCACTGCGAATGACAAAGAACGGAGACCAGGGAAGAGAAGACTTGAATCCGGCGGAACGACTCACTAAGATTCGGAAACGAGGAGATTTGCTACCGACTGGACCGCTGGTTCGCTGAGCTGAAACCAGATACTAAAAACATTACATACAGTTTTGTAAAGCCGACCTGACAGCAATGTAAAGGGGCTACAAGAAGTCATGCAGGACTGGTCAAATTTACGGGGGCTCCGTTGAAGGTGACAAGTTGCGGTCAATGACATACACAATGTTGAACTTGCCAGGCATCGAAATAGTTATCGCAGAATCTCATTCACGGTAAGGTGCAACGTATTGTCGGTGTCAATTGTTGATTCCAGTCGCGGCATTGAAAAATGTAGGTCCCCCCTAAAATTTTCAATGGTTTGCTACTTGCCACTATCATGCATTCATGTCTCTCCGCGGCTGATATTTTGCGACTCGTATTTGAATGCATCGAAGATCGCCCCACATTATGTGCATTGGCCATCACTTGCCGCACCTTCAACGAACCAGCTACGGATCTGATATGGGAGACTCTGGACGCCGTGGAACCTATCTTGCAGCATCTTCCTTCCGCCAGGTTTGTAACGGAGAAAGGCTCATTTGTAAGGACCTGCTTTTTTCTCTGTTGTTTGGACAGACCGGGTGACACTACCAAAACAGTACGACCAACGGTACCTGGTGCTATCGCATCCGCTCAGCGACAGTGACTGGAGCATCATCCGGCAACTCTCAAGTCGTGTGCGAAGATTTCATACCTCCTTCAACCATGTACCATCGTCCGACTTTGCGGATAACGATGTTCCCGAGTGGTTTGCCTTTCTTGCCTCCCCCCTGACCTAAGCTTTCTTTTCCCAAACCTTTGCGACTTATCAATTGAAGCATCTTGTTTTCTTCAGTTAAGTAGTATCTTTCGTCACCACACGGAAACCTTCCAGACCCTCATTCGTTTCTTCCATCTTCTCCTACGACCACACTTATTGACTCTTCGAGTCGACATTCCTAGCTCATTCTACCGGCATTTCGACGTCTCTTCCATATCAGCACTTTGCCCGAATATCCGCAGGCTGAGCATGGGAGGGCTGACGTTCAATTTTCATGGAAGCTCAACCTATGATGGGCTAGGGGATAAGATTTCCAGGGTAGTATCCGAGCTCTGCCATCTGGACCTCATTAGGTCTTATCTGACCGACTGGGAGGTGCTGAGTAGTCTTACTCAGGCGAAAGCACTGCGACGGCTCTGGTTGTTTCTTCCTCGTCTGCTTGGCCGTGCGCCTGAGTGCCCCAGCGGGAGCATTTTCCCGCAACTTCGTACTCTCGATATCTGGGCTGCTTCCCATACATCTTGCACAGACCTGTTCCGCTGGACTTCCCTTAATCAAGTCACGGAGATATGGATCTACTGTGAACAAGCTCGAGAGGATGGTTATTCTCCGCAAGTACTAGTTGACATGTCGTCTCTGATTTCATCCCAGTGCAAGCATCTAGAACTCTGCTGGTTTTGGTCTGACTTCCTTCCTATTCCCTTCCACGACGCTTCCCCCTCCTGGCCGCGACCTATGCTGGAACCCTACCAAGTTTACCATCAGCTCAGGGTCATTGCACTGGGGACGCGTTATAGCGTGACAATGTCAGACGACGACTTCGAGGATATGGTCAAGGCTTGGCCGGACTTGGAAGCGTTCCATCTGTTTCATGATGACAGAGTGGACACTCCGGTTCATCTCACGTTACGAGGGGTAACTGCCCTTCTACATCATTGCCCCAAACTCAAGCACTTTACCTTGACGTTTGATGCAACCCGTGTTCCGGAACATGTCGCTGGACTTAGCCACGAAACCATCGTACGGAACACGGCGGTTCAGTATATGGGAGTTCACACATCGCCTGTTTCGGAAAGTAAGGGTGTCGCTGCATATCTCTCCGCCATGATGCCATCGTTGGAGATCATCGGCATCGAAACGAACCTTGGTGATATTTATGGGCTTGAATGGCTATGGATAGCTACCCAGCACCAGCAGAAGCTTGTTGTGCGAGTGGACATGTCGCCGCAGAAGCTATACCTTCTACTCACCGCTGGTACTGAATCTGCCAGCAATCACCTGACATATGACGGAGAGTGGTACCTAAAATATCGTGGTCCGTCGGAGGGGGAAGTGTTGTAAAGCACTGTGTGATAACCAGAAGTCCTTGATACGGGAATCGTACGGAAAATTGCAGCCATTTATTTACTAGGGAACGAAAGTGATAGCCCCTTGATGGAGTTGCGAAGGGTGTATCTCCACTTTTCCGATGGGCGATGGTATATATGATAAATGATAGTTTGGCGGTACGACAAGTCAATTCCAAGTACAGCTTGGCCCCAACTTCAAATTCTGGCGAACAGTAGAAGAGTCCAAATTCGAAGTAAAGTTCGTATAAAACATGTTAATTGTCCACGAAATAAATAAATCGCCGTACGGCCACCTATCTGTAAGATCATTATCCGGTTTTTGTCCTGCTGGTAGGGTCACTTCCCATGATGGTTGCCAAATGTATGTGATACTGGGTTCTCGTGCGTACTGGTTTGTGCACACAGGAGTGAGCACGAATTCGACAACGTGCTTAGCATACACGGGCGGACTACTACAAGACGGACCTAGGGCGCAACCTCACCAAGACATCTTCTACGGGATGTATAGTGCCAACACTCTCTGCACTGGGCTTAGGAGGCTCCCATGTCGACGATGAACCTCCACCCCAACAGACAGGTGTGACGTCGAAAAGAGAAAGGTATATGGCCGTCAAAACCTTGATTTCATATAAAGAAAGGAACCTGCCCTTGCACTGTAGAAGGCATGTTTGTTACTGGTAGGTCGTTGCAGATGTTCAAACTCACAATATGCTTCCCGGCTCCCAAAGCAAAAAAGGATATCCCACCGTTGTCGCAAAATCGCCCCGATATTCACCTTGAACGAATCGACCCGCAACGAATTTGTTACTACCAGGATACACATTCTTATCCAGATGAGCTCCCCGTGGATCGAGTACTACATATTCGCCCTTCCGCATTGGGAGGATCTTCTCTCCGTCCTTTATGTCAATATCTGTTTCGGCTATGCGTACACCAGTATGCGCGCTCGCAAGCCCCATAGTCTCCAGAACTGCAGAGTTGAGGAGTGCGAAAGATGGAGAATCCAATTTCTCCGGCGTGGCCTCTGCAATAAAGGTCTGGAGCTTCCCAAAATCCTCCCTAATAGCTTTGTCAATTTCACTTCGCACAGCAGAGAAGGCAGAGGGGTCCGCAAGCAACCAGGTAAAAAGCCAGAACACGACGTTAACTGTGTTTTGATGAAGTGATGATATGACCGACAGAACTGATGGCGCTGCCACCTTGATAGGGATGTTGTGTTCCCTAAAGATTGCAATGAAGCTAGCCGCCAGTTTGTCATCAGTGGTAGACTTCGCTCCCTCGAGATAGTCAGAGATGCGTTGGAGTAATCTGTCGCGTGCCCGGCTAGACGGTAACGACCAGAAAGGACGCTTGCAAAGGCGTTTCGGAAAACTGTCGAGCAAAATGAAGAAATCCTCATACGTATCTTGAGGGAATCTACTCCCAAAGAGCATGTCATTGGCACTGACATACAGGGCCTCTGCAAGGGACCGCTTGAGAGAGACTTGGGGTTTTCCAGAGAACGACTTGAGCTTGTCGAAGACGAGTTGAGCAAATGGGGGTGTGAGATCGCCCAGTGATCTCTTCGACAGGCGTCGATCAAGGACGGGAAATATTTTGTGGGCGAGGGTATCGTAGATTTTCGGATGAAGCGAAGAATCACTATATATGGCGCGGAAGTGATCATAGTGCTGGACGTGGGATGAAAGGACACGGTGATCAGCAAAAGCGACGCTAGAGAGGGCATCGGGCGACGAGACGACAACGATATTAAGATTTCCCGCTAGGACTTTAAACACAAGCCCATAATGTGCTCTGCGGACATCGATTATGTATGATGAGTTGAGGTGACCGCACACACTTACTGGCAAAAGGCGAAGAATCTGCTTGGACCCAATGCCAAAATAAGGAAAGGGCCAATCTAGGGAAAAGGACTTCCGACCAAGGGGGAGTAGGTGGAAACCCTCGTGGACATTATACGACAGATGATCATAATCGCGAGGCCGACAACCACAGCTGACACCTGTGCAGTTAACAGCATAGACGAAGTCATAATGGGCAAGAATCTGTCACCATCCACCTGAGAATAACAGGGGAATTGTGGGGTTAGCTGAATGACAACAGCATCCTTAAATATAGGCATCAAAGCCCCCATGTGCCAAAAGTCGGGCCGTGTTGCGGAGATAAAGACCACATACCCAGGTTAAGTCTAGCAGCTCTGCCACGAAGGCATACTACATAAGAAGAACAGTGCCCATGGGGCTTAGCCGAGGTTCATTATTCCATTTGATAAAATTGGCGTAATACATACTTGGCAGCACACACAAGTCGGTAGCCACACAAATGGCACAGGAAGTAATAATGCATAGGCCATAGGCCTTGGATTGCGTTGGCTCATAGGGTCCGAGGATTGGCATGCAGTTTATCTTGTTTCCGTGTCCGGGGCCTGCGCAGGCGGACAAGACTATGCCATTTCCGATAGCAGTGATCTTCGGTGCGGAATGTGCAGAGACGAACAGCAGTCATACATGTGGCCCCAAACTCGGTTGTGGCAAGGGTTCGGCAGTCATGAGAGCGTGATCGTGATCTTCAGCCGTAGCAACGTGCTCCTCACAGCTTATTTAATCATTTCAGCTCAAACCATTGTCGGTCAAGTTGGGGACGTCATTTATTTGATGCTAGATGGCATTTGTGCGATGGGAGTAGTAAAATGGTGTGTAGAAAGTACAGAGTTTTGAAAATGTGTGTGGAGCCGAGTACATGTTAGTACTACAGTTGCGGACAATCAAACACAAAAATTTTGGTCATGCTTCAGCGTAAATTTTTTGGCCCAAACTGACCTCATATTTGGATTCAGTGGGTCGAAAAACGTCAGAAAACATGCAGATTGATTTATTCCCACGATGTTTTTGGCCCGCCAAAACTTTTGGGGCTCAAAACAAAATTTTTTGGGTAAAAGTCAGCTGATCTATTGGTCCAGGACAGCCTCAATTGACATCATTGCACGTTGTGACACCTGGCGGTGCTGCCTCTGCTTTTGCACTGCCCACTCTGCTGCTCGACCTGTGAGACCAAGACAGTATGCACTCATGAAACGATAGGAGCAGTTAATGAACCGTTGAATGACATCAACAGGACATGAGTCGAGGATGTCAACAACAGCCTTCTTGGCTGCTGCAAAGTTTGGCTTTGGGACTTCTCAATATTGATATTTACACCAGCCCCAATACTAAAGTTATTAATTCAACTAAGTGATGGTTGTGATTTGATCAAAATGCATGCTCACCATTTCTATGGGATTGAGCTTGCAGTGGAACTTTGGCAAAAAGATACAAACATGACCAGAACTTGTGATAAGTTCTTCAAGCATTGAGATCTGGTTATGAAAATCATCCTGTTGGCTAAGGAGCCTTGCCATACAGCAGCCTGTGCTCTCAGGCTGACAGATAGGGCTACATTTGGCACACAAACCATGAACATCAAATCCATGTTCCTGAAGGACAGACTGGAGACCTTTGGGCTCTCCTGTTAATGTTGTCATCTTTTGAGTGCACCCTTGCTTTGAAGGTGTTGGGTTTGAGTCTGGAATGATTGTATCTCACTGTTTGCGCTGCTTGCCACCATCTGACCTATTCATCTCAAATGCCTGCAGTGCATCAGGGGGAAGTGATGCATGTGCCAATGAATTATCAAATAAAAACAGGGCTTGACAGCCATCCCCATTCACCTTTTCATGAATATGAATGGCATGCTTGACTTGCTCCAAGAGGTTTTCATGGGTCCACCAAGCATCCCCATTTGCACATGGATAAATAATTCATCATGCATCTTCTGTGATTTCCCCAACAGAATTCCATAACACAAGGTGACCATCTTCTGAGTTGATAAAGTCTGAGACATGAATAACCTGTCCACAACCTTTTTTCCGCAATACCTGTTCATTTGGATGAAGCCTGGTGAAGTTCAAGAATTTCAATGGTAGGCTCAGTGGTCAAATACTATTGACTTACCATGCAGTACATGCTTCATCATTTGCATGAAAACAACTTTCATCATGAAAGTATGCTTTAATTTTGCACTCGCCAGGGTTGAGACTTGGCATAATTGGGGCCAACTCTGGACCATCAAAATGCACCATCCTCTGCTCATATTCCTTCATTGCAGGCAAGAAAATATTGTTCTGATACTTTGTGACATCCTCTCACTCATGGCCATCCATGTAAACTCCCTTCTTAACTGTAGTTTGTTTCCATCCCAGCTTGATAAGCCATCAACATGCTGTTTGCTCACTAATTGGATGCCTTGGAGCAATACCCAGCTCTGGAAATATAGTGGAGTTTAGTGTATGACATAATGCACATGGTGTAACTTGTCCTGCAGGCATGTTTGATAGCCATGTTCGACAATGACTCAGGACTGATTCATCATGAAGGAATGAGCAAGAATATTTGGCTCCACCTCTCCTTTCATGTGGCAACTGTTCAAATATTTGGTAATGACAAGCCCATGCACAGACATGACAGGCAAAGTGAGTGCCCTTTCCATGGTGCCATTGCTTTGCAATCTCAAAACTGGCAGCAATGCGAGATACCCCTTTGAGACGGAGTGTAGCAAAATTGCAAAGAATCATGAGCTGATTTATTTGCAAAAGGGGCATGGTCTTTGAGTGCTTCTTCAGATCAGTTTTCATCTGATCACGAAGGACATCCCAGTCATGAACACTTCCTGAGTTCCCCTTTGTCACCAGGTCAAGTTCGTCCTCCCAGCTTTTGGCCTCATCATCATCAGCATGCTCAATGCCAGAGTCCAAATCCAATGCTGAGTCATCATCATCTGAATCCCTAATGGAGGGTAGCTGTGCCACATCCAACTCAACAGAATCTTCTGTGCTGGAGACAGAAGCTTGGTGGTGGATACAGGGCACAGTTACAGAGCATTGTGGCAAGTGGGATTGTGCATCAGAACTGTTTGTGAGCTGGGCTGCTGATGGAGGTGACACAAGGTCCTCATTGTGTAACTCTGGCTGATGAGCAGGTTCAGAGCATTTCCAGAACACATCCAGTGTTCTTTGGGTTGCCCAGGCTGCCTTGTATCATTCTTGGGTGTGCTTAGACTTGCTCATCATGTCAGGTCCTTTCTTGTAAGTCTTTGGACATTCTGATGCATTCAGGATGATTAAATGCTCAATCCCAAGTTCATTTCACTCACATTTGTGCTGCAAGACACACTTTTTTTGTTTTCTCTGCAGCCGCTCAGGAATCCAGTCAAGATCTCGACTATCTGCCTTTTCGGCCATTGCCCAAAGCCTCTGCCCAAATTCTTCATCATCCAAGAACTCAAGATCTTGCTCTTCACCTATATCCAACTCAGCTGTTGTCGAATTCCCTTCATATTCTCTCTGGAAGTCAATCTTGAGGCTGTCAGGTGGAACTGCTGGCTCTAGCTCCAATACCTCAGCTTCCAAATCAATTTTGGTGGTATCTGCAGCACAATCAGAGGCTGGCAAGGGTTTCCCTTGGTCACGCAGGCCAGATATGTTGCGTTTCAGCTTCTTGGGGCGCCCACACTGCATTGCTACAGCCTGTGGCCTTCATTTTCAACCACCGCTTTACCATTTTTTTCTACTGCACCAACCAAGCCACAACCCTGGATATGGTCAGAAATGACTATGGACTAGTGAAACGAGTCGATTCCACATTTTTTTTGTATTTTTAGCTATTTTTTTTGGGGTACCACCAAAATTTCAGGGCATCTGAGGGTCAAATGACCATTTGAAGGAAATCTGCTCGTGAAAATGTTTGTGTCTAATCCTAATCAGTCTACTTTGATCAAATAGAACACTCTCTGGCTGTTGTTGCGAGCAAGAAAAATCGCTCTCCAAATTTGTTGTGTTTGATTGTCCGCAACTGTATATGTTGCCGAACCTGCATTCTCAACACTGGGTCACATGTATCACAAGTTTTCGCACCTTCTCGCGTAGCTTTCATGCAAGATGAGACAGTGAATTGTTCCTTCTCGTCTTCCTCTGCTGCAGGGCTGGAACATAATCCAAGGGACTACAAAATCTTCGCTCCACTCATTTGCGGATGAGAGCTACCCCCCCCAGTCTGCAGTTTTCTCCAACTATTCCGTCGGGAGTACTTCGACACTCAATGCCCTGAATTTGTACGTAGCGAGGGACCCTGTCGTGCATCGCGAACAAATCAAAGGGGAAAAAAGCCCGTTGCTGGTCACCGCGTCTGCCGAGTAATGACATACGTGCTGTTTCTGACTCGATTAGGACTCCGCAATACTCGGACGCAATGTTAACTAGTCTGTGACGACTTACAAGTGCACGACTTGAGAGTAACAGTCACCTTTTCGTCATGTGGCATGCAGCTGAGCATGGAGCATTCCCTTTTGTATGGAAGAAACCTTGGACAAGGTTTCTTGCCACCCCATGTGAGACTCCCATGCCGAGGAAGCCGTGCTTTCTTCCCTGGTGTTCACTCCGCAAAAAATCGGTAGCGTCTTTTTCCCAAAAGTCGAGTCCACTAGTCTCTGTTGGGCATATGTAGTATACGGGTATGTGTGTTTGCCAAACCGTCCAAAAGAAGTTTACTAATCTCAGTATGGTGCAGGAGTGAAGACGAGGGAAGTGACCTTTGTGTATGACAGAGTGTATGGACGACCCGCCACGAAGTAGAGGCTGAGTGCACTGGGTTAGTCGGCTCTCGTCGAGATCGCACCTGCACATGTTGAGTAACCGCTGTTCTTAACACCTGCCTTCTCAACCGTGCCCTAGACAGCACGTCAGCTGCGTGGTCAGACCGTAGAACCAGTCGATGCATGACTTCGAAAGAAGCAGTGGGCTGGGTTATGGAGGCATACCGTGCATTCCTGTGACACTCGGAACCCACTGCGAATGCCGAATGACGAAGACCAGGGAAGAAAAGACTTGAATCCGACAGAAAGACTAGGATTCGGAAACGAGAGATTTGTCACTGACTGGACTGCTGGTTCCCCGAGCTGAAACCAGATACTGAAAATCATTACATACAATTTTGAAGCCGACCTGACAGTGTTGTAAAGGAGGTACAAGGAGTCATGCAGGACTGATCAAATTTACGGGGACTCCGCTGAAGGTGACAAGTTGCAGTCACTGTTGAACTCGGCATAGAAATATTACTCCCGCAATCTCGTTCACGGTAAGATGCAACATATAATTGTCAGTGTCAATTGTTGACTCCAATCGTGGCGTCGGAAAACGTAGGTCAGCCCCTTAAATTTTCAGCGGTTTGCTACTTACCACCATCATGCATCGGTGCCTCTCCGTGTATGACATTCTGCAACTTGTATTTCGATGCATCGAAGATCGCCCTACATTATGTGCATTGGCCATCACTTGCCGCACCTTCAACGAACCAGCTACAGATCTGATATGGCAGACTCTGGACGCCGTAGGAACCTATCTTGCAGCATCTTCCTCTGCCAGGTTTGTAACGGAGAAGGTCTCATTTGTAAGGGACCTGCTTTTTTCCCTGTTGTTTGAACAGACAGGGTGACACTACCAAAAGCAGTACGACCAATCGGGAGCTGGTGCTATCGCATCCGCTCAGCGACAGTGACTGGAGCATCATCCGGCGACTCTCAAGCCGTGTACGCAGATTTCGTACATCTTTCCCGGCGCCCCAATTTGCAGATAACGATGTTCCCCAGTGGTTTATGTTTCTTGCCTCCCCCCCGGACCCAAGCTTTCTTTTCCCGAACCTTTGCGATTTATCGATTGAAGTGTCAAGTGCGCTTCGTTCAGTCAATCACCACACGGAACGCTTTCAGGCCGCCATTCGTTTCTTCCATCTTCTTCTACGACCACACTTGTTGGCACTTCGAATCGACATTCCTGATTTGTTCTACTGCCATTTCGACGTCTCTTCGATACCAGTTCTTTGCCCAAACATCCGCAGGTTGAGGATAGGAGGACCAAGATTCAATTTTCGTAGCGTCTCACCTCATGATGAATTAGGGGATAAGTTTTCCAGGGTAGTCTCCGAGCTCTGCCATCTGGACTCCGTTGAGTCTTACCCGACTTGCTGGAAGATACTGAGTGGTCTCGCTCAGGCGAAGGCATTGCGACGGCTGTGGTTGTTTCTTCCTCGTGACATCGGCCATAGGCCTGAACGTCCCAGTGGGAGCACTTTCCCGCAACTTCGCACTCTCGGTGTCTGTGCTAAATCTTTTGAATCTTACATAGACCTGTTCAGCTGGACTTCCCTCAATCAAGTCACCAAGATATGTATGCTCTGTGAAGTTCAAGAGAACGACTATACTTCGCAAGCGTTAGTTGACTTGTCGTTCCTGATCTCATCGCAGTGCAAGCATCTAGAATTCCTCTGGTTCTTGACGGACCATCTTCCCTTCTATAACTCTCCTCCCTCCTGGCCGCGACCTATGCTGGAGTGTTACCAAGTTTACCGCCAGCTCAGAGTCATTGCATTGAAGACGCGTTATAGTGTGACAATCTCAGACGACGACTTCGAGGATATGATCAAGGCTTGGCCGGATTTGGAAGTGTTCCATCTATTTCATAATCCCACAGAATGCCCACCGGATCACCTCACGTTACGAGGGGTAACTGCCCTTCTACATCATTGCCCCAAACTCAAGCACTTTACCTTGACGTTTGATGCAACCTTTGTTCCTGAACGTGTCGCTCACGGAACCGTCGTACGGAACATGGCAGTTCGGTATATGGGAGTTCACACATCGCCTGTTTCGGAAAGGAGGGATGTCGCTGCATATCTCTCTGCCACGATGCCATCGTTGGAGATCATCGGCATCGAAACAGCCCTTGCTGATATTTATAGGCCTAAGTGGAATTGGATAGCTACCAAGCACCAGCAGAAGCCTGTCGTGCGAGTGGACATGTCACCGGAAAAGCTATACTTCCTGCTCACTATGGGTACAACATCTGGTAGCGAGCACTCGACGTTTGATACAGGGTGGTATATGAAGTATCGTGGTGGGCTCTAGGGCCGGGAGTGGGACGTGATGTAAATACGCCCTCGTACACGCGAGAATCGTACAGAAAGGTTGTGGCCATTCGTTTTAGGGAGCGAAAGTGATCGAGTGGGAAGCTTACTTACCTGTCGGCTAATGTCTGGCATGAGGATGTACGACGACCACATTTTAATCTTGCCATACAGCGCCGGGCAAGGGGCTCCTACCCAGTGAATCAAAGTACGTGTGGTACAAGACCTGGGATCAGTCGATGGCACTTAAAAGGCTTCCTGAGTAGGTTCGACTGCATGCCCACTAAGCCATCCGATTTGGGACTTTTCCGAGACTCTTTACGACCGATAAGCATCGTTAGATACCGTGTACAGTAAATGATTATGCACACTCAGTTCGACATACACGTACTTCATATTTGAACGGATCCTCCTTCCCCCCCAGACATACTGAACCGCATCGCCTCTACCGGACAGTAAATATCTGCACGACAGTCTCGCCAGCGGAAGGCTCCTCCGAATGCTGGATCGAATAATGAATCTCCACATCCAGCTCCCTGGAATTCTCCCCGTTCTTCTTACATGAAAAGGTCCCCGACACGATCGTGCCTGCGCAGTCGTCAAAAGCAAGGTCATCTTCATTAAGAAAATCACGCACCTTCCTCTGCAGCGATAGGATCGCGCAACAAGAACACGGTCTGTTTCCAATGCGTGGGATGACTCAGCGGTCCCGTACTGAAACTTGTCAACCGCTTCTTCTCGCTTGCCTTGAACTTCCCCGATCCCAAACTCGCACGACGTTTAGGGAGAGGTTTACCCCCTACAGGCCATACTTCCGCCAGGAACGGGTCTCCCTCCTTTACGATCGTCACGGGCACAGAAGGGTCCAGCGGTTCGTTGCCCTCCGCGACGAAGAATGTATCGAAGTAGAGAACGAGGGCGTGGATCTTGGTGCGCATCGGAGAGGTACAAGTGAGTGAGAATGAGGATTTGAAGTCGAGTTGGCGGGGTGTGATCGTGTTGAGGTGGAGGTCCTGCGGGAATGCATATCGTCAGCCGTGTGTTTTGGGCGGAAGGGACGTCGACTTGCCTTGATGATACACGGAGAGCTAACGATAGATTCTGGGGGTACGACGTCGACGATGGCGTCGTCGTAAACCTCTTTCGCCATTTCCGAGAGGTCGAATCCTGGAATCAGTCAAAGTTCAGCCCCAGCATCGCATCAACCTACACCAACACACACCATAGATATCACTCCAGGATCCAACGCGATCTTTGTAAATTTCGTTCCCCTCGCAAAGGACGAGCATCATTCTACATTGACTGGGGGCCATAACTCCACCGTTCGGAGACAGGAACCTGTCGCGTGCGTGCAAGACAGAGTCGAGCATGGACTCGTACAGAAGGGCGTATCCCATCCATTCCGAGATGATAATGTCGACGTGGGTGACCTCATCTGGTAAGCTGATATCTTCGATTTTCCTCGTATGACACTGGGCAACTATTGAGAGAAGAACAACAAACAGGGACTAGGGACGTACGTGATGATGTCGGTGAGTCCATTCGCCTGGACGATCTTCTCTGCCTTGTCGGCGATATCACTGGCATCGACGGCATAGACGTGTTTCGCACCGGACTTGGCTGCAAACAAGGAGAGGATACCCGTTCCGCACCCGACATCGAGGACGATCGCGTTTTCGAACAGCAGTGGATTCTTGAGGATGAAGGAGGCGTACGATGACGTCCTAACTTTGTCGTTGATCATCACGGCGTGGATATCTATTCGCGACGGAACGCTCAGTCGTCGTATCGAGAATAAACGATGCCGTACCGGTTTCGCCATAGCTCTGGAAGTAATGAGAGTCGTCATCGCGAACGTCTGCGTCTTTGGCCGTCGATGATCCAGGTTCTTCGCTGACGATCTCGGCAAAGCTCGCTACGTCAATTTTCTGGGAAACGATATTTCGATAGTCTGCGAGATCTTGTTGTGCTTGAGAAAGTTTCTCTTCGAGGTGTCGGATTCGGCGGATAGGCGGCGGCGAGATCGGTTGGTTCAGGTTGTGGGATTGCAGGAGATGGACTTTCGTCGTCAGACCAGTCATCCAGGTCCAGCTCTAATACGATGTCATCTGATGATGCCAGAGAGACGCGGGTTGGACTCACGTAGTAGTGGGTCGTCTTCGATGATGGGTAAGAGGTACTCATCAGCGGTGAAAAACGGTTCATGGCCAGTCAGATCGGACAGTTGGGAAGGAGTGCGGTTTCTGCGAGAGGATGTGAACATCAGCCCGTAGCTATCTATGCATACGCACATCTTTTCGAATGTAGTTGATCAATCTTATCCGTTGATGCAAGTCCAGGTCTGTATCAAACTACATGAAGACGTCCATTTGCACGAAAGATCGGGAGTAACACACTCAATCGCGTGCATGTGTCCGTCAGACTGAATCCAGTGGGTGGATTGGTCGTATCGGAGAACGTCGTCGACACTTGGAAAGTCTTGTTGATCGAACAAGGATCGACAGGGGAGTGCCTGGTCTGACGCCCAGTCGTCGAAATTGTTGTCTTCCTCGGGATAATCCTCTGAATGGGACGACGACAGGCTGTCAGTGTCGCTGTCTTGGGTGGCCAGTGGGGTGGCGAATCGAATGCTGGACATGCTGGTGACGTCGGAAGTGGCAAGTCGAATTCAACTACTACGGACACTACACAGAATACAACGACAAGCTACATGAAATCTTCTTCGATGGCTTTACCAGTCAACTTGGGTGCATCTGGGTCCTCCTCGACGTTGAACAAGGAATCATACGATCTGGCAGCCTTTTCTTCAGCTCGCTGTCTGGCCAGCTCTGCCTCTTCCTTTTTCTGAGGGAGAGTGAGTGACAGATGACAGCTAAACGAATGGATATTACCCTCTGCGCAGCCTGTGCACGTTTCTCTGCGTTTTCTTTCTTGACGCGTTCGATGCGCTCTTGTTCGTGATCGACCTGTTTCTCGATCTTGGTCTTGTTCAGACGATTCACGATGGGGTTCTCTCGCGTCGGAACGTGTGCTAGTCATCATTCAGTCGATCGACGCAGAGATGGCAACGGAGCTGACTTCTCTTGACCTGAGGCACGTATGAGGGATAGCATGCTAAATGGACGATGAACCTACCCGTTTATCGTTGTGGAAAGCGACTTGTCCGACTGCCATATCGCCTTGTTTCTTGGACAGGGTTGAATTTGGCGTTCATTCGATCATATTGGCCGTACCTTGAGGTTGTCAGCAGGGGTATATATGACCGTGATAGTTGTCCTTCTTGTTCCCTGTACGAAGTGGTTAAACATATGGACTGGAGTGTGACTGTAGCACACGCACCCTCGATCGAGTTGGCTTTGACGAGCTGAGCACAGTCGACGAGGACTGGCTGTGGGATGGCCTCCCAGTTCATTCCGTCTGGCATTCGCAGGTAGACGTGTGCAGACGAGAGCTTGTCGACGTGGAACCACACGTCCTGTGGCCAGGCATATTTGATGAGGTCCTCAGTCTGATCGTGGTCAGTCAGCGTCGCTATGTCAGTCAGCTAGCCAATACTTTCGACTTTGTCCCTGCCCATGTACACCGTCACTGGCGGGTTCGCCGCTGTGAATGGGTCAGAACTTGGGTCCCCAATGATGTGAGTTCGGCTGACCTGTCGAGGAGAAGAACAGCACCATCGTCGTCGTCAACACACACCCGTGGGAATTCCTGGCTTCACCACCGACGACGACGATGCAGCCAACACCGAACCGACTCGGACTGGGCATGCGACCACCGCCGCTGCCGTCCTACGGCCAGGGCCCGTCCATATCAGCACTGGCTCAGCAAGCAAATGCTACACCAGCCATATCACGTCATGGCACCACCCACGCAGAAACAGACGACCTTGTTCGTGGGGTCGATATCGGGCGGTATCACGGACGAATGTCTCAACGCACTGCTCGGGGTACTGTCTAACCAACAACGTCGTCATTATATGCTGACTGGTGGCCAGGCATGCGGTCCAATGAAGGCGTTCAAGCGTCTCATCACGCCAGCGAACAAACCACAGGGCTTTGGATTCGTCGAATACGAAGACCCAGACTCGGCCATCCGATGCATCAATCTACTCAACGGCGTCGAACTGCAGGCCCTCGAAGACGGCTGTGCCAACAAAAAGCTCCTGGTGCGTCCTCGTCAACCCGTCTCTTGACCCATTTCAAGCCTACGCCTCGATGACCACCCACAGATCAAAGCCGACGAAAAGACAAAACTGTTCATGGACGCCTACTCTGGCCAGAAAATGAAGACTGACGTGGGTCATAGCTCATTTCCATCTGGCGAGGCTAACTATCCACAGGCTGACGAGGCCAAAGTGCAAGAAGCCCGCCAAAAAATTGCTGCTATCATCGAAGATATCAACCGCTCCTCACAGGAAGCTGCCAACCGCGGTCTCATCGACAAGGAACGCTACGTCATTCCCCCTCACCTCCACGATCTTCAGGAAGCCGATCTACCAGAAGGTCAACGTGGCCTCGTCATCTCCGAGATCGCCCAATTCCGTGAACGTGCCGCAAAGAGAGAACGGGAAAAAGTCAGGGAGGTCAGAGAGAGCATACCGCATATACTCGCTTCGACCACGACAACACCCAGTGGACCCAAGATGAGGGAGTGGGGAAAGCCACAACAACAGGCATCGACATCTCCCGGTGGAAAGAGTCAACAACCACAAGGAAAAGGCTCTCAAGGTTACAGTAAACCGGTCGGTTTCGTAAAGGCGGAAGATTCGGGGGCAGCCACCGGCGCTTTGAATACTGGACTTAAAACAGACGAGGAACTCGAAAGGGAACGGAGGGAAGCCAGGAGACGAGATGAAGAACTCTCCTTCAAAGACGTAAGTTCTCTGCGCATTCTGCTTTGGCGGCGCTAACATGGCTTCAGAGAGAGCGCCGGTACGAACCTCGAGAGCGAACCCGTATTGCAGCCCTCGAACGGACGATCGCACGACAGAACGCCATCAAAGAAGCCGAGGAACGTGACCGGATAGAAATGGAAAAACGACTAGACGTCTGGGACGACGACGAGAGCGACGAGCTGTTCTACGTAGACAGGTCCGTTTCATTGCACTTATCCACACACCACTTGTCTGATCATACCAGGGTCCGGTGGCGACAAGCACGCGTTCGTCGGTTAGTTGCAGAGGAAGCTACAGACGCCGAGTCCCGTGCCTTCGAGGAACGTGAAGCAGAGAATCTCCGCATCGAATCCGAAAAGTTCCTTGCCCGACAAATGGAGGATATGCAGGCGCTTGCGGAGGAACAACGCAAAGCGGGCATGCTACTCGACGACGGTGCACCCGTCAAACTCAACGTCTCACTCAACCCAGCGCCCGTCCGAACAGAGCCTTCTCAGAAGGAAGTCAAGGCAACTGTGTTTGGGCAGGAAGAGGAAGAGGAGGAGGGTGGCATCAAGAAACGAAAGGTGCCATTGGTAAAGCTCGACTTTAGTGCTGCAGAGGGCGAGAAAGCCAAGGAACGCTTGGAGATGATCAAGCGGTCCGTTCCTCACGACAAGGAGACGCTGTTCAAGGCCAAAGTCAGATGGGACGGTCTCACCGATGTACGTGGTCGCTCGTATCGTCTGTTTGTAAACGCTCACCCTTCACGTGTCAGATGATGATCGACAGGAAGTTTGAGCCAATCATCAAGCACCAGATGGTTAGGTATCTGGGTGAACTCGAAGATGACGACCTAATCATGTTTGTGGTCGAACATCTCAAGGATCACAAGGGTCCCCAAAAACTCGTGGAAGGTCTCGAACCCGTATGTGCATTTATTCATCCATGGTATTCCATCTCAGCTGACAATTTCAACCCAGGTCTTGGAAGAGGAAGCACAGGAATTCGCGATCAATATCTGGAGACAAGTCATCTTTGAGAGCATGGCATACGGTGAAGGTCTCCAAACCGAGCGCATGGCAGTTGATTAGTAGAATGGAGAGAATCAGAATCGAACGACGTCGGAGGGAAAGGGGCTGAGAAGAGTTCTTGGACGCCGTGGTACCTGCAGGGCCAGGTGCGTTGTAGCATTGGCATGATGATTGCTAAAAGGTTGTCGTGTGTGCGTGATATGAATATGATCTCGAAGATGGGCGGCGGCGCTGTGGCTCTCCCTGGCTTGCACTGGGAGTCCCTGGTGCATGCTATCGGAGGAAAGCGGGTGGGGCGAGGGGTGGTTCATATGATGATGGTGGGGGCAGCGATAGTGATCCATGCGCTTTCAGTTCGGGTATTCGTAAGTACGCCCTTGACTAATCTTATCTCGAATGATACTTCTTCCTCTTCCATGCTATACTGCGAATGCGAGAAATGTTTTCCATTTTATGGGGGAGGTCTAGTATGAGCCATGGCGACGTGTTGAGTCTTCATCCCTTTATCTGTAGCCGCTTGAATACATTGACCGTAGCATCTTGACCTGAGCACGAAAGGTGGCGTTTTCTCAAATTTAGCCATGTCTGGAGCGCCCATTGCCAACTTGAGTCTCACTCCGATCCCCGTTGTTCGGAAGTGCGCGCATTAGTTCTCTGATCGTCTAAAGCCATTCTTATCACGTAGTGTGTACTTTCAAAGGATCGTCGAGCGCCCGTTAGTAGTCTCCTGATCATATTGGCGCAAGGTGAGTCGCGCTCACATCGTAGTCATGTTCTGTGATGGGCGTACACACTCGATCGAATGGTATGCTTTGTGTCATCACGAGAGCCTTGGATGGCCCGGGATGTTTTCAATGGTTATATTTACAGCAGTACCTCGACGGCATCCACTGATGTCGACTGCAATTGGAGATTCTCAGGTCAAAACTGGCATACATTTCAAAAGTCACCGAAAGAAGTTGGTGCTAAGAGTCTCAAAGGTTTCCTCCCTCATGGGTGCACTTATGGTGCTGCATCTGTAACATTATGATACACTTTTTTTTTCGATGTACCTTTTTTTTGTTGGTATACTGCACTTTTTTTCCACACAAAAAATAATATATGGTGGTGTGCAACTTTTTTTTTCAGTATACTGCCCCTGACATATCACGTGTGTCACGTGACCAAGTGGTGGCATTCCACATTGGGCAGGTGATTCCTTTCCCACGACATCCCTATCTTAGGAGACAACCTCAGGAGGTCACACAGTCACATGATCTGCCATGTGATCGAATGCACACAGAGTGCCACATGAGAAAAATCCCAGTCTGGGAGAGAGCCCCAGCTCTCACTAGAGGGGCAGGGACACACGGTACTACCCAAGTCACATCACATCAGCGCAACTCCCCTATAGAGGCGAGCCCATGCTCCTGGGTTCGAATCCCCATCATGCCGCTTGTTGAGTCACTTATGTCAGCACAGACTCAAAACTACTAGGTACTGTAGTCAGCTAATTTTATCCCATCCCATCCCCCCTGTGGGGGGTTAGTTACACAATCAAAGCTCTGTGCATGATGAGCCCACCTGCCCAATGTGGAATGCTGCCACTTCATCATGTGACTCACATGATATGTTGGGGCAGTATACTGAGAAAAAAAGTTGTGCACCACCATATATTATTTTTTGCATGGAAAAAAAGTGTGGTATATCAAAAAAAAAAAAAGGTACATTGAAAAAAAAGTGTATCATAATGTTACAGATGCAGCACCATATGCACTCAGGTATTTCATGGTTGCCTGTAATAAAAAAATTGGGTCTAAGGTCCTTTCTATGACGCTGCATCTGTAACATTATGATGCTCTTTTTTTTTGATGTACATTTTTTTTTGGGGTATACCACACCTTTTTTCCACACAAAAATGATTTATGGTGGTGCACAATGTTTTTTTTGGTATACTGCCCCTGATATATCACGTGACTCATGTGACCAAGTGGCAGCATTCCACATTGGGCAGGTGGGTTCATCATTGATTGTGTAACTAACCCCCTGCAGGGGGGGTAGTTTAGAGTCTATATGTGGACATAAGTGACTCAACAAGTGAGATTTGAACTCAGGAGCATGGGTGTGCCTCTAAAGGGGAGTTGTGCCAATGTGATGTGGAAGTACGGTATGTATGTCCCTGCCCCTCTAGTGAGAGTTGCTTGGATTTGGGTTAGGCTGGGTCCTTCAGACTACAACCAGGGCTGGGGCTCTCTCCCAGACCAGATTTTTCTCATTTGTGTGTATTCAATCACATGGCAGATCATGTGACTGTGTGACCTCCTAATGTGATAGGGAAGTCATGGAAAGGAATCACTTGGTAAGTGGCATTCCAGAATGCTGCTGGTTGGTCACATGAGTCACATGATATGTCAGGGGCAGTATACTGAAAAAAAAAGTTGCACACCACCATAAATCATTTTTTGTGTGGAAAAAAAGTGCAGTATACCCAAAAAAAATGTACATCACACTGCAAGCATTGCACAATTTTTCATGCCAAATGATGTTGAAAAAATCAAAAGAAGAGATACTCTTTTGTTTGGGCTGTGTTCACAGAAAAATGCAAATATAATATTTTGTTTTCTTTGCCTTTTCTTTGCAAAAAGATGAATTAATGGTAGTGCTGATTAGCTTCTAAACTAATGGATATTACCATCAATCAATGTTTTGTGGCAAGTCATGCAAAGAAAACAAAATATTATTTTTGCCTTTTCTCTTTGAAAACACCTGTCAAAAAAGAGTATCACTTTCTTCAATTTTGTCAACATGTTTTCTGAAGGAAAATTGTGAAATGCTTCCAGTGTCAAAAAAAAAAAATGCATCATAATGTTACAGATGCAGTGTCATACCTTTCTGGGTGAACATGGGTACTTTTTTGTTTTTTGTGTTGCTGTGCCTGTGAGCACACCTCAAGTTGACAATCAGTGCTGTCAGGCATGTTGGTTGGTTACCTTGCTTGCAAGGTTTCTGTTGCACCATAACCCCCTGTGGGAACTGGTGTCCATCTGAAAGTCCTTCCTTTTTGGGCATGCACACACACCAATGCCACTTTAGGACATTCAATGTATCTCTTGAATCCTACAGGCCTACAGTCTCAAAAAGTGGTTTTCATTTGTTTCCTCCCCCATCTCTTCACTCACAGGGTGTGTTTCATAGCACCAGATGCAGTCTCCTCCCACCCTTTTTTTAATTCTCTTCATCTGGAGCCCACTGCAAGGGGCTGTCTTGCTTGGAACTACCCTTTCCTCCCTCCCCTCATCATGTGATATCTTGTGCACTGACCCATCTAACCTTTCACAAATCAGGATTCAGATTCTTGTTGAGACCTTTCCAACAGTGCCTTTCTCATCACTGCCACTGCCATAGTTCCAGAGTTATAGGCATTTTTGTTGGATAATGGGATAGTTGGACCAATTTGTGGATAGCTCAGGACTGGGTGCATGTATTTCCCACAATTCCTCATTCTCCCCACTCTCCACACCTCCCTCTGTTGTTCTCCTGTGTTTTGTAGCATTGTGCACTGCCATTGGTCATTGACACACTGTCCCCCCCTCCTACCTCTGTTCATGGTTGATGAATATCTCACCCAATTCTATGCTGAACCTCTCGATTTTTGAAGAGGTCTCTCTACTCACCACTACCTACTTGGCAACACCAGAGATGCAGCATATGCCCACACCATTCCCAAGATATTCCATTTTTTTGTTTGTGCAGAGTGCAGTGAGCTTAGGACCCCTTATTGTGCTCATTTCTGCCCTGTGTCTCTCGCTATTTGGCACATTAGTAGTAGTCAGTGACAGCTCCCTGGGAATATATTTCGTGTTGCAATACATTGAGCTGTGCAAAAGATGTTTTCATTTTCATGTGCCCCCTTTGAGAACCCTGTTGAGACACTTTTGAGACCTTCATGACCTGTTCAAGATGCCATATCACCCCTTAGACATTCATAATCACCCCTAGATGTTCCAAGACCTACCCAGACATTTCACATCCATTATCTTTGCATTTTGCAGTCAAGTGAGGCTGCATATTTGGACTTTAGGTGTTCTTTGTCACATGAGGCAATTAAGAACTTGTTTTTGGCCTGTCATAATCATATCTGGAGTTCATAAGGTCAGCCATCTCCACCCTCAGCCATCATATGCTGCCATCATTCCTCCATTGACAAAAGTGCACTGTTCACAATACCATGCACATTACATGCCAATGCAACACCACTTGTGAGGCTGGCATGCCCTGCACAATACTGCCTCATTCCACTGTTCACAAACAGCATGCTGTGGGGTAACTAGACATGCATCTGACCATGGCAGGCTCATGAAATCAGGTAATGTAGCTGCAGGGTTTGTCAGCACCAGACCATGGAGCATAGCAATATGCCCATGCTGACCAGAGGGATCCATCAGCACGAGCTCCTGGAGCATAGTAATGTGTTCTTCCTTTACATGTCCCTGTCACAGATGGTTTAGAAAATCCAATGACACCTTGTTGGTCACCCACATCTGTTGAGTGAGAATGATGATGGTCTGAAACTCATCATAAATGGCTCATCCTACAAATTGAGACAGTGTGCAAACAATGTGGGTCTTCCTGGTACATACAGGGCCTCCATAGGGGTGACAGTGACTG
>JANFAE010000504.1:0-69275 GCA_024613145.1 Pisolithus marmoratus | reverse complement strand
AACTCATCGATGGGTCTATACCCTCTCTTATGTCCCTTTCGTGGTCCATCGACATCCCCACGCAGGCTTCCTTGACCTCCATCGTGAACTCCTTCTACCTTACCTCACACGTAAGTTGTCCCTTTATATAACATAGATTTTATTGCGATACACACGCCCCTCGTATCAGGTGGGAACTACTGGGTCGTCCATTAATGGAACCATCAACGGCGAACTTCCTGATATCATCGCTCGTATCCACAAATACATCTCCGTGCCCTTGCTGTGGGCTTTGGATTCGATACACATCCTCACTTCAACGGTTGTCGAGGCCAAAGCTGATGGCGTCGCCTTCGGGAGTTGCATAGTCTCCCTCATCAAAGAAGCGCGGGCCAATCAGGTTCCGCAGATAGTCGAAAACTTTTGCAGAGGACCTCAAAGGATTGTCGTCTTCCTACCCTACTGCCGGAGTTCAAAGTGCGCAATATCGTTACCCTGTCATTGCCGGAATATCTCGACCGATTGGAATGACAGTTCTTCCACCGTGCCCTGGCCTGCCAGCCAGTACATACCGGAAGCATTTTTCAACTGCTTCATTCAGTGGGGAGGCTCACAACATGAAGTAGAATGACCTGACATTCTGGGCCGAGTTTGAAACCCCCATGGTTACACGAATCGCCCATTCCAAGTTGTACTTTGCAAAGAGGCCGGCTGTGATTAAGCCACGCAGCTTTGGCGTTGGAAGGGTCCTTCACCGCCTCTTTGCCCTTGTGTTGGATATTTCCGAATCATTACTTCGATGACAAGGTATGTGGACATTCCCACTTATACATTCGTGGTCCTCACCCAAGACCCTCAGCTCAAGCATTACTTGATGATGTGAGGACTCTGTTATCCTCAAATAGGTCCAAAAGGCGATGGTATCATCGGAATTGGTGCCCACTAAGAGCTAGCGCCTCCAAGTTTATAAGTGCCAAGTGTTTTACCATCCTATGGCAAGAACCTGGTATTCAGGTTCTCCAAAACCGATGGTATTAGCATCAGCGGCCTACTTTCTCGATGGACGAGTGAGTCGCCATTTCGACCATACGTGCCGACTCCTGTCTCACTTATTTCCTTGGAAGACAACATACTTAGGTCGACAGGTGCATAGGGCGAACAACAGGAGCAATGTCCGCTGTCACTCCATCCCGATGTTCGTGTCCAGCGTCCTTGTCACCTTCAAACATCTTCCGGGCAGCCAATCACTGGTGGTCCTTAAATAATTCTCACGTGGTCTGCACTGCCCGAACCTTTTTGATGGATTGGATGTTCATTTCATTGGGAATAGTGCTTCACGCGGCCGAGGCTGCCAGCCTACATCGCCTGTCATCAAGGTTCAATTCATTGTTCATCAGATGTGTCGTTGCAATACTTATACCGATGTGAGTCGTAGGTACTCCCGTGAGTGAGTGTCGAGATGTCTCTAGCAGAAGCTGCGACCTCAGCGAGTAGAACTTTTGATAGTATGGCGTCGTCTCCTTCTACGTCCCCCTTTTTACCTACCCAGACTCATTGATCGAAGGGCGATATAGGACATCTCAACACATGAGGAACGGGTTGCGCTAGCTCAGCAGATAAGGGGTACCTGCATGAATGTCAGGTTTTTTTACGGTGGGTTCCTCACTCGATACCGTTCGTTTTCCAACATGCCATCTACAGTTAAGAATCATCACTGCAAGCATTTTACAATTTTTCTCAGAAAAATGCTGAAAAAATTGAAGAAAGAGATACTCTTTTTTGACACATGTTTTCAAAGAGAAAAGGCAATAATAATGCTGTCTTTTCTTTGCATGATTTACTAAAAACATTGGTTGATGCTAATACCCATTAGTGTAGAATCTAATGGGCATTACCATTAATTCATATTTTTTGGCAGAACAGACAAGAAATCATTACATTATATTCACCTTTTTTCTTTGAAAACAGCCAAAATAAAAGAGTATCTGTTTCTTCAATTTTTTCAGCATATTTTGGGATGAAAAATTGTGAAATGCTTGCAGTGCATGGTTTATCCGAAGAGACAATCGATAAGGCCCTTTCAGCAATGAAAACTTAGCTTTCTCTCCCAGTCAAAATGAAGATGAAGGTGGGGTCCACCGTCATCACATCACACTGATCTTCGCCTCATTTGGATTGTGTTTTAGCATAGGCGAGGTGCACATTTCAGAGGATACGAGCTACTTCTGGATTCCAATATCGACCTGACCAATAGAGGCGATCTGTACGAAGGTTTCGTGTCGGGTGGGAAGAACTGGTACCACAAGAAGACGATTGCCCAGAAAGCAAATGACAAGCCTACAACTACCGAAAACTATGGCCCTCTGAACCTGCTGGGTTCTGTGAAGCCTTCATCAATTATCAGTGCGTTTCATAATGGGATACTGTTTTACATACATCTCATTCCTTCCGTGATCAAGCCGTGTTACTTTTAGTGTTGGAAAGTTCCTCCAACCACCTCTTTGCCCTCGCATTGGATCTCTCTGAAACGTACTCCAATGACAAGGTAGGCTGTTCATGGTTATGACCCCGTGGTTTTTATCCAGAGTCTTCAGCTCAAGTGTTCTCCAATCTTGCGTGGACCGTATCATCCCTCTCAGACGATCGGATCATCGGAATTGGTGCCTACGCAGAGGAGTGTTCTCGCAACCTATATCATCCATCATGCTTTGATTAGCTTCTACACAGTTTCGAGGTGGGGTTTCCCACTAAGGCATTCAGCTTTGCACTTACAGGACTGAAATAACACCCAGTGTTTTACCATCTTATGACAAGAACCTGGCATCTAGGCCCTTTGGATCTTAAACTCGAAGAAGCAATGGATAAATGCCACGCCGATTCCTGGGATGCTGGTCATTGAGTACGTGTCAGATCTAATAGGATCTACATAAATGATGCAATCGATTGCGCTTAGTATCGGCCACCTGCACTCGCGATGGACAAGTAAGCTCCCATTCCGAACATCCTGACGATTCCAGCCTCGTGTGTTCCCTATGCAAGACGGCATATTCAGATCGACTGTGCATAGAGCCATCAACAGGTGTGGTGTCCATCGTTACTCTATCTCATTGTTCACTGGTACGGATCCTCATGCCGAGGTTGAGGGTGTGTAGACCTTCGATTCTTGCCGCGAGACCCAGAATGCAGCTCACATATCTCCTACAGCCCTTGCCAAGTTGCGTATCCCCTGACAGACCGTCCAAGTACGAGATCATCAGTTCGGGGAAGTACGTCCAACAGCGCCTGCAGGATATGTACCAAAAGAGTATCGGCACCTTTTCGAGACCCAGTGTTCCGAGAAAGCCATACAGGAGGCGTCATGTACATGTTTTTTTTTCCTGTTTCTTTCGCAAAATGTGGTTGCGAAAATGGATGTTTTCTCTACTGTAGAGCGAAACCGACAGAAGTACTACTGTCGTACCTTCTCCCCCACCACTGTTTCTCTCGAAGAATGTGGAGGACTAAATCGGCTTTCTTCTATACTACCACCGACGCCTCTCTCTTGCCGTCAGTGCTGCCATATCTGGAAAGATACCGAGCGCGTCTTTACTGGGAGTGCTGCCTCTCCCACCTCCACACATTCATTCCTATTCTTTCCGTTTCTCCCTCTGCCGGACAGAGTTACAGGCCCAGCCATAATTTTATGTTGATACGTGCGTGGGACAACTCTTTGCTTTGACCTGGTCTTTTTTGACAATAGAGGGTGCATGCGGAATGAGCAGTCCGTCCTCGTCACAAAGAACGTTTCTGGTGAACAGCTCGAATACGAACTCGGCCTTTGCACTGCAGACCACCCGTCTCTACCCTGCATGGCACACCGTTGAAGTATATCTTGTGCGCATTCAATCGGTCTCATGTCTTCGCGTTCATACGTCTGATGTGATCCACATCCACAGTCTCCTTACAAAACACGTTGCTAGCGATCAGAATCCACTACTCTCGCACGCACTTCCCATCAGTCTTGTTCACTTGATTGTACCAAAGACCTGCCTTGATCACCAAGACCGAGTACATTAATCACCTAACAAACGATGTCAAAGATTCATGCGAGTCAAATTACTTATGTCTTGCAGTGTCTTTGCTCCGCTTGTGTAGTATGATCCAGGCATCGTGATACATCCAAACTACATAACTCTAAATCTATATCCTTACGAACATGAAACGTCCAGTAAATTAAAGTCTGCACAAACTGTGTATCTAATTCGTTGCAAGGAGCTAGCTAGGTGTTGCTGGAGGCACTGGGTTCCTCCGAGGTTTGGCCACTTTTGCTGACGTAGTAGCTGCTTCAGGCAACTCACCGGCGGGCTTTGCAAGGCGTTGCAACCATTGCAATCTCAACGGATGGCAAAAAAGTTGTACCTCTGCTCCTGCCGCATTCTCAAGTGTGGACAGCAGCAGACATGGTCTGAGGTGCATGGGCGAAGTCTCTCTGGGAAATTGGTGTCCAGAGCCCTTTACTTTCGCCATCAGAGGCTGGATCACGACTGTTCGTCATCAATTGAAGATGATATACTTGTCCCACAGTCAGAAGAGCATCAGGAGCGGTCTTGCAATGGAAATTCAGGTATCGAATTTTGCATGGCAGAGTGCTCTGATGTTCTGATGGGACGATCCATCGCTCTACAGGCGTCGTTGAGTTATCATCTATTCTCTTCAGTGAAAAGGAAGTCTGCAAAAATCACATGGAGGCATCTGAAAGCTTGTCTCAGGAAACTGCCGCTTTGGAGGCTGCTACCCATGATATCAACCATATTGCAAAACTAATCAACAACCGAATTTTGTCATTCACTGCCGGTGGGCCTTTGTGCTTTTCGGTATCTCCTCACGGGGAGTCTCTGGAGTATGACGTCCACCAATCCACCATTCCCACTGAATCTAATGCAGGACCACTTCCCTTGAATCGGAAATCTGTGGTCAATCAGGCCATTCTACACCACGAGGATCAGCTCCATAAGTCTCTTACTGCTCTTCGCGAGACGCAGGTCCCTGATGCACTATCGGAGCGCCACAAGGAACTCGTTTGTCGCATTTGTAAGGAGCTTCAGAGAATAAACATCATAAAGATAATGGAATGGAACCGCCAAGTTCAATTAGCTAGGAGTGGGGGAGGTCTGTTTGGATCACAAAGTAACGTCGTGAATACTGGTGGGATCCATACCTCGAGCGAGCTTACCCATTTAACTTGCTTCTTTTGTTGTTTGTCATTTGTTGTAGAGCCATACTTCAGGCCTATCGGAGAGCACATGCACCCCGCAGTAGTGGCGGCAATGTTCCTGGTCTTGGTGCTCTCGCTTCTTTGTGGTATTTCCCGCAAGCAGGCCACATTTGTCCTCATCACACTCAAGTTCATCATTTCCTGGACCTCCCAAAGCTATTCCACCCCCAACCAAGCACCTGATCTCAACATGTTCCCCAGAGATTACCGAACCCTCCTACGACACTTTGATCTTGACCCCCACCTTCGCTCATACATTTGCTGCCCCTCCTGCTTCGCATTATATCCAGATTCTTCCGAAGTGCCTGATAAGTGCAGTAATTGCAAGGCCCGAGACGAGTCGCCTTGTGGGTCAGCCTTGTTTAGAACAAAGGACATTAGAGGGCAAGAATTCCGACGGCCCATACGGACATACCTTCACCAAGGGATGAAAGACTGGGTTGCCCGCTTACTGTCAAGACCGAATATTGAACGACTGATAGAAGAAACAAATAGCAATAGTCTTTCTTCCCCACACGATGAAATCAGGGACATTCACGAAGCCCGAGTTTTGCAGTCGCTCGTTGGACCAGATGGAAGACCGTTTATGAGCTGCACAAATGGTGCCCTCCGGCTCGTTTTTTCTCTCGGTGTGGATGGGTTCAACGCTTTCGGTAAGAAGGCTGGAGGTGGTCCTGCTTCTGTGACAGCTATTTATATGGCATGCTTGTCACTACCTATCGAGGAATGCTTCAAGCGGGAGAACATATATCTTGTTGGGGTCATTCCTGGTCCTCACAAACCATCGGAAGATGAAATTAACCACCTCCTTCGACCCCTTGTGGATGACCTCCTGGAGTTCTGGAATCCTGGGATTCATCTGTCCCGGACTGAGAATCATCCATCTGGCTGTCATGTCCAGGTGGTACTTATCCCTCTCGTCTCCAACATCCTTGCTGCACGTTAAACAGGCGGATTTGCAGCTCATAGTGCAACCCTATTTTGCTCTCTGTGTTATCTCCCTGCAGATGAGATCGAAAATTTTGATCTAGAGACGTGGCCTCTCAGGACTGGCGAAGACCACCGTCTCCATGCCAATGTGTGGAAGGATGCCCGGATGATCACCGAAAGGCAGGGAATTACTAAGAAATATGGGGTTCGCTTTAGTGAACTTCTTCACTTACCTTACTGGGACCCTGTGCAATTTACTGTTGTCGACAGCATGCATGCGTTCTTTCTCCGTGTCATCCCGGAACATATTCGACGAATCTGGGGCGTTAATGTTGATGCCGTCAGTGGTGATGGACATTATGCCCCTGGCTTTCAGCCCCCTGACCGCCCATCGAATGACACTTTAATTGATGCCCTGGAGCACCTACAGGCAGCTAACGGATCGTCATCGAGTAGTGCTGCTGAACAGAAACTCACCTTATTGGGGCGGCAAGTTCTTTGGTATCTATGTGAGCTGTTTGATCTGAGGCGTGCTGGGTCTCCTATTATGCTATCGCGCACACTCCTAGCTTGGGTATTTGATTATCCTTGTTCTTGGTTGTCTGTTACTCACTGTCTCAGTATCGAGATTCTGGGGCTGCAAGGCGTGAAGTAGATAATACTCTCAAGACTCTTAGGGATTCGAGGGACGAAAGTGAAATGTCCGAGTCATCGGATACCCCTTCAGATGCAGTAGGCTTCGACTAACCCCACCCAATTACATATTGACCCATGTTATTTAGGCCACTGTTTCTAGAAATATGTCGCTCCTAACTGACACCAGTGGTAGCACCAACATAGCTTCTTCGGCTGGCTCAGCCACATCTATGGGTACTAATGGCCCAACTGTCATGTGCATTGTGGGGAAGGGGGACCGTCGCAACAGGAATGGTCCACCAAGTACTGAGGAGCTCGAGTATGCTAGGAAGCGACTACAGTCTGCAAAATCGACTCATGCCTTAGGAAATAATATTCGATCAGCGACCCTATTTGCATTGTGCAAAGAGCTGCAGATATGTGTCGATTGTGATAAGCCAGGAAAACTACCCAATAAGTCTACGTTGTTGACCGCCTTGGGTCAGTGGGTAAGTGTACAGCCACTGTGAGGAATTGGGGCTGGACTGACTGCCGTCTTTAGCGTACTGCAAACATTGAGTCAAATCCCCACTGGACGAAGTCTCTCCCAGCCACCACAGATCGTGCCCAAAACAAGTCGAAGCGACATGCACGCAAGTCTGTTGTTCTTGGGGACCAGATTTTGCGTGAGGTTTGGGACGATCAACAGAAATTGATTCTTCCGACCTTTATCTCTCCGGCCCCAGCAAATTTCGGCTTAGCAAACCGCTCCCTTAGTGCTGACCAGTGGCGTTCCGTAGGAACTATTCATCTCGTCATCACACTCATCCGGCTTTGGGGATTCGATACAGGCCGGAAGGGAAAAATGCTTGTGAACTATATTCACCTTGTTACCGCAATTCATTGGGCAAATATGCACACCACTTCGAAGTCCACTGCTGAGGAGTACATGTTTCATATGCTGGAATACCTCCGTGGGCTGGTGCACTTATACAAGGAAGCTAAAGTCCAACTGACTCACCATCTAGCACTTCACATTGGCGACCTGCTCTTGGCGTTCAGTCCCGTGCACAGTTGGAGGACATGGGCCTTTGAGCGCTATAACTACATGCTTCAGAACATTAAAACTAATAACAAGTTTGGTATGTATGAACTCAGCAGCTGATGATGGCACCTACTTATACTATCCTAGGTGAACTGGAGCTCACGTTCATGAATGATGCATGCAGGGCTGCAAACCTCACCGCTTACATGTTCAGCGGCAGAGTGCAAGCATTCAAGGACCTATTGCCTGCATTTCTGCAGGCGTTTTACTCTGACATTCGGGGAACATGCATTAATGATATCCTGTCATTTGGGTCATCGTCGAAGACCCGTGTCTACACACGGCATCCCTTAGCGAGGGGCCAGCAAGCAGGACAAGATAAAGATCACACAGTTCTTGCTATGCGTTACATTCAAACGCAGAATACAGCAGGTGAGACGCATTTCTTCCTTGCTCGGCACAACCACATTAACCTACCTAGATATCATTTTCTGCACGAAGGTGCGGCGGGCAGGCATGTGTTACCAGGCGAACTTACGCTCTCCCGGTGATGCTAATATCATCGTACGGAGTAGTAGGAATTCCACTCATAATGATGGATGTGAACCGGCACGCATCCTAGCTCTCTTTTGTGATCAAAGGCAACTAGATCGCAGTGGCGACGATTGGCACCCTTTTGCTATCATCGAGCGTCATATGCCACTGAAATCCGGTCACTGCCAATATGATCCATACCGCAGATTTGGATTTGCAGCGGTAGGAGGGCTATACTATGACAAATTTTATCCTGCTGAAGTGGTTGCAGTGGATGATATTATCACACAGTTCGCAAGAACTCATTTCAGTCACTTCAGTGATCGGTTGCCGGTGGAGGTGGTTCATGTGCTTCCAATCTTTAAGGTATTTTAATTTCAGATCAGTGTGTTCTCGATCCATGCTTAGAATGTCTAATTCCATTACCTAGGATATTCATTTTGAAGATGTTTTCGATATGGAAGCCCTGACTAACTACTATGGTGAAGAGGAAGGAAAAATACAGGAAGACGTGCTGCTGTAGTCGTTAGTGCAATAATGTAATGACATCTGCACATCTGCTGCGACTTGTGTTTGGTTCTGCGTGAAGCTCAGGACTTCGTCATCGTTCTCATTTGTTCTGTCGTGCTCTCGCCGTATGCTGCACACGACGAAAACGGTTTTTAAGTGGCACCGATGGCGGTTTGGTCCTTCACAGGGATTTTTTTAGCTTCTCGAAGCACCCTAATCAATACAAGCGGGAGCCAAGAAAAGATCCAGCAAGTGGTGAGCACATTCGATGATAGGCAGCTAGTCTTCTCGCTGACTAGCACTGCTTATGTGTGCGATGAAAGCCTGCCATCCAACTGCTCGACTACTTACACACATTCATCCAGCAGTCATCTACAGTGATCTTCGCCACTGACGCAACCAAGAAAGTACGACTGCGGAAAGCGTATCGCCCATTTCCAAGCCGGACACAATGCAACAGGTCGAATGTATGGACCAGATGCTACTGACGTTAAATTTCCTTACCACAACCTCCATAGGTATCGATGCTTCCTTGGACTCCTATTGATGGAATGTGAGACCACTACCTATCTTCTTCGCCCCCGTAAATGCCACCAGCTAGTTCAGTTCAGATGACCCTGCCGATCCACACAGGATGACTCTCGTCCTGGGAAACGGCTCGGCAACTGCAGGTGTGATCGAAACCAGGAAGACAAACATCTGCACCGGACTCGTCATCCTGGAGGGACTCCTACATGGTATTAAACCAGTCTTTTCTTCTCTGCATACGAATTGACTTCAGCTTGTAGCATGAGTGACTTGTTGCTCACGACTTATTGTCTCCCCATGAATCGCTTCCCCGTGGAGCGCTCCTCGATCGGGCGAAGCGTTATTGCTACTTCAACACGGGTGAGGATCCAACAGCATCTAGAGCGCATGGCATGACGCTGACATCTGCGAGTGGCTCATTATCCACGGGTGTATTGACAGAATGATGGCCCCCACACAAGAGACATGACGAGCTAGTGGACCTCATCAAGTCATCGATCCCAAGGCATGCTTATCTCGGATTTCCATCTATACTGACCTTGAATCGTCTTCGCAGATCCAGATATGCCGACTTGTTGGCGAAGAGTACTTCATCTCTCGTGTGACCTGATGCTCAACTGTGTGCATACCTACGTGAGCAGACAAAATGATTATTAGTTGAGTTTGGCTATCTGCACAAGCCAGCAATATTTTCGCCCAGATTTGAAGAGGACAATGACCCGCCTACCGACAACGGTATGTCTTAGCCCGCCCGAGTCACCTCAGCTACACGGAATTTTTTCTGGTACAGCTCCCTACTGTTTTACAGTTGGCTTTTACTTAGCACAAAAAATAGAGCCGGTACATCTAAGTCCTGCTATTCCTCAATCAATGAGCAGACATGTCGGAGGCTGAAAGCGGAGCAAGCCGAAGGCCCCCCGCTTGGGCGAAAGGCTATGAATGACCGATGGGTGGCGCCAGCGAGAACCTGAAGCATAGTGGTGAAGAGAGGAAGCAGACTGGAGAAAAGATGAAGTGTAAGGGCGAGCGACAATCTCTGACATCGGGTGAGGGCTGAGTCCCCGATCACTGTTGGTTTATGATAAAACCTTCTTGTCAGTACAGGAACAAGGGGACCCGTCTTGATTTGTAAAGCTGATATGAACTTTGGACATGTGCCGATCTCCACACGGAAAGGAGACCCTCTGGAACGAATTCGCTCCGGTGAGCTTGGGTGGCACATCGAAACCTTTAACACCAATGTGCGTCGTAGATCTCAATCATCTATTTTCTTATGGATGTGACCAGCACCCAATGTAATAAATTAATGGGCCTGTTAGGTCATAGTTCCCGCTCGTTGGATACAGGCTCAGCTATATACACAGCTACTCTATGGACGACACTTCCTGTTCTTCGCACGATACGTCGCCATTGTCTTTCCGGTTACCCAGCTAGGCTCCCCGCTCCCAGCTATTGAAAGATAGTAACCCGTGATGTAGGGATGTGACTGACCTTCCTGAACTGGCGTCCAACCGGATTCTCCCCACATCCAAGCTTGACATCCATGGTTGTGAGAGTGTATGAATAAATCACCATCCTGCAATGCGTGGCTATAACAGTTGGGAGAGGATGACGGAGTCCCCATGGGCTCTGAATCCGCACTGGAGAACCACGAGATACAATCATCGCGGCTACGGATCGCCTTCTGATGCTTGCAAAATTCCTTCACAGCGCATACGCGCATCGAGTTAGAGGGATGGTCATGTGGTAGGTGTTTTACTTTAGACGTAGCAGGTACAAAACCGGTCGCAGGGGCAGGTAGTGGCAGCGGTGTGCCAGGTAAAACATGTCCTGGGTTTGGCTCAGGGTTGAGACTGTCCACACCGAGCGAGACCTCAGTGCCCAAATAAAAATAACGAATATTTGAACTTACATTTTGCTTCGTGGCATGGTAGGATAAACCTCGATGGGGAGTGCTCTAATGACTGAGTTACTCGTATGCATCTTGCTAGCATCTGTCCTAGCAGACCAGTCAATAAGTTACACGAACACTTGAGTTAGACTGGGAAGAGGCATACAGTGGCACACCTATCATCACAACAGACGTGTTACACAACGGATTTGTATCGTGTTCCTCGCCCCTGACATCACTATTTTTCTCCTGTATCAGATGATGACATACATTAAGGAGATTGGAGTGCAGGCTTAGTTTACCTTTCTCAAGCATCTTGAACAAGGTGTCTGAACATTTGGTGGCATACTGGGACATTCTGCAGCCGTAAGTTGGTTGGGATTGTCATAAATTAGGATAGAAGAAGACTCACGTCACGTTCCAACTCCAAGCCACCTGGCGGAGGTGAAAAAACTCTGAATATGACTGGATGGGTAGGCTCTATCATTGGGTCTGAAATATCCCTGGGAGAAAAGCTAGGAAGAACGTTAGTGTGGCTAGCAGCGAAGTTCGACAACCCATAAAGACAAAGGCTTCTGCTATTGCAAGTCTGCCATGCCCAAGCATTACCGAAAACTCACATGTGCCACCCAGTGGCGTGTTAGGTTCTAAAATTCCAGGCATTGGAGGATCGCGGTAAGCACCTCTTCACTCCCAAGCTTCACAGTAGCATTCTCTCATTTGTTCGGATGTAAGCTATCTACATCTTTAGCAACCCTCTATTCTAGTGGGAATGTGCGATATCAATGCATATAGTGGTAGTGGTAGGCTAACTGTCTAGCCTCACCTGCACAAAGGCTTCTTTCTGTGCAATGAACAAAGGTGAGCCTGCTTTGTGCTTCCGGTCGCTGATTTAAATAGACCCTCTCCCCGCTCACGCCTGCACCCTCACTCTACTTCCCTCCATCTCTGTACAATGCCTCCCATGACCCGCGGTATGGCTCGCAAAGGTGTCAGGCATTATGCACCATACAACCTGCGCTCTTGTGGTCCCAACCAAACATTGTTAGACCTTTCATCTCCACCGTCTACTCTGAGGACTCCAGTTCGTCTGCATAACGCTGTGGGTGCTCGTGGCATTGTTCCCACTCCTCACGTTCACGCGGCGGAAGGCAACCCCCTGGCAAGTGCAGTGAGGACGTAACACGTACCCTTTGAAATGCCTGTTGACCACCGTTTACAGAATGATTTTATCTATCCCGACATTGGAAAGGCCATATGAGATGGTGTACCTCCAGTACTCCACATATATCATGTGTCTTTTTGCCTTCCATACTGAACCCTGACGTAGGTGACTGTGGGTTTCGCAGTCAAGACTAGATTCATTCAAGATTGCTTGGAACTGGTGAAGGTCGTAGAAGAAGAGCAAAAGAAAATGTGAGCATTTTTGTGCATCACCATGATCCCTGGGCCTACTGATGTTCCTGATAGTCTTCGGGCTCTGGAGGCCGATGAGATTATCTCGCAGGAGAGACTGGTACGTATTTTCATTTTAGCCATTGTAATCTATGGTCATGCTCTTGTATATACAGGAAATGTTTGGACGACGCGCTATCGACTATGTCGACAAATGCGCGGAGATAGCTGTGGAAGCGCTGGCTAACGAGATAGAGAAGTACGGATTTTCAATAATTGACAAGGATTAACCACTCATACGTTTTGGCAGCTTGTTACCTGCTGATGCAGGCATGGTGCCGACCCCCAGGACTTGACCTGCAGGTCGAGCCCATTACTACCGTACGTTAGAGGATTTCGTTACAAATTTTCCTAGCTAATAGCTAGTAACCACTGATACCCACAACAATATGCTCCAATTATTTTGATTTACCTTCGTACACCGTGTCTGCCCACGTCGTCCGCACTATGTACTTGTTTTGTCTATATTGATGCCTGATCTAAGCGGGCGCTGCACGTCAATATCATTCGTTCTCCAACCTGCATAACTTCTCGAGTCCTCCTATTCACCTGCCAATGCGTTGTGGTCTTCAGCTTGTGGATTACGGAAGCACTAGATGATAAAGTTTTGGAGTGGTTAGTGAGGAGAATCCGGTGAGACCGTTGTCCACCAGCTGGCGACGATTTCTACAATAAACAAGTTCAACTTTGACGCTCCCCTGACCTTGGTATTATGGCACCAGGAGTTCCTCCGCTTCGTCAAGCTGTTCTAGGTAATACACATTCCATACCTCTTCACTTCTCTGGGCGTGGGCAAGCAGCAGTCAAGTAATCATGGTTCAGGGTTGCATTTCGTTATCAAGGAATGTGCTAGCCAAACGAGCAGCCCTCCAGGCGTCGGAAGTCAAGATGGTGCTGATGACCGTGGGCCCGTGATACAAGACTACCTCTCCAGTAGGCCTGGTTTTGACAGTGGAACACTTGCATCGTTCTCAGTATGTGCACACTTTGATCTTATATTATGTCGTGCCAACTCCTCCCATGGGTTTCGTCATCCAGACTACTGTGCTTATCGCCGGACATGGCGAGGACGGAAACAACACGAGCTTGGGGTGATATAGTGTGCCCAGTGTGGGGAATGAAGCACCCTCTATGAATGGATCAGGCGCAGTGCGCACCTGAAGAACAGAGTAACGACCGGTAGATCATCGCATCATGGCAAGACGAGCTGCATGCATCAAGCCTGTGAACTTCCCCTGTATATGGTACCAATACCGGCTTTGGACATGTCTGGCACTACCCCGACCTGACTCGTGTACCTTCAAAACATACTCTTTCATTCAGTCTCGGCAACCCTGATACATTCACAGAATGCTTCCGACTTGTTGGTGAGCTGGACGACTCGTTCCTTTTTCTGTAATATAACTAACAATGGTCACAGGGACAGGACACGGCAAAGCCCTCCCTCAGATCGGAGAATGAGTATGTGTTGGCATTTTAGCAAGGCCCACTGCCTTACGACCGTTGTGTTTCGCCATGAACCTTGTGTATTCTGAATGAGGTATGTATCAGCAGACGGCGGTGTGTTGCTAACATTTCCCTCTTTAGTGATTCCGTACAACATTGTTCACCTGAAAGAACAGATTTGGAATGGACCTACGACTTATCCAGGAACAGGACATGTCCGAGATACCGGAAGCAGCGTATTGACTTGCAGTGCAACAGGCGTTTCCATGCATTTCTCGAAGATGGTTGGATTCGAAAACGGCATTTGGAGGTCAGAGAATCAGTTCTATTCTCGACTTGTTTCGTTCGAGACATGACGATGCATTCACAATTTCACTCTTTTCAGTCATCAGTCGAGTTAGTTTTGGATGGTGGCGAGCTATTCTAAGGTAGCTTTCTTCCTGGGGTCCTGCGGGTTGATGTGCCTGGGGTTGCAAAGGAAGCTTGGCGAAGAATGTGCCTGCCTTATGCAGGACCGTTGACATCTTGAAATCGGAAACAACAGAAGGTGTGTCTTGCATCGTCGCGCTGTAGGGAATGGGTTTTCCCTACCAAGGGATTTTAATTTTTATTCTTTGTTTCTCATATTCTTGCTTTCCAGTTTTTATTATATGTTTATTACCTGAGTGCGAGGTTTTATTGCTTAGTCAGCGATTTTTATTACCTAGCCTGTACTTACTTTTCTAACAATCAAGTTACAAGCGAGAGTTTCGAGTTTCGAGTTCGAGAAGGTTGCGTGTGGCCTTCTTCAGTGTTCAGACAGCCCCAGACAGCTTCAGACGTTCTCAGACAGCTTCTCTCACCAGGCTATAGAAGCCCCTCTGGAAGTTCTCCCCCTTCAGACATCAGCACTCTCCCCCCCAGTCTCAATTCTATTTCTTTTCCTACAGCGCAGTGTGCGGTGACTCATGGGTTAGTCTTCTCTTACACGAAGTCAGACTGCAGCACCGAAAACTTGGGTATGACTCTCTCAAGGAGGATGCTATCGAAATAGGTGGGTACTACGTTCTCGTAGGCTCTATCTTGACGTGGCTTACGGTATGGCTTCGTGCAGCTGACAATGGCTTAACCCTCTTTCCAGGCTTAATGTCGCCAATCTGGGCATCCAAGTAGCATGGCCCGTCATACTCGATCCCGACCATCGTTACTGAATGACGAGTCTGTTTCTAATCTCATGGCTCACTTTCGTGTTGGAGGGGTCACCTCCAAGTCCTGGCCTCTGATGTTCCCTTGGCAGTTCACTTTCGACTTGCACTCTTTGTCTCTTCCCCGAGGCCCCACGCCGCATGGACAGCTCACGTACATCCATGTTCAGCTGACATCTGACAAAGTCGTCCCCCCTCTGCTGTATCGACTGTGATTTTATTTGAACTTTCGAACCCGAGAGCACCTTTGACCCAGATGCCCAAGGGCCGAAGTATGCCATACGATTCTCAGAGAGGTTATCCTTACACACCTGCCCTTCGGCGGCAGGATCTGAACTTGGCGGATAGTCGGGTACACACACATAACTCCGCCGCAAAGATAATTCCAACTGAGGGACAACTCCAACACAAGTGCAGCCCTAACGTCAATACTGTGTCTATAATCAAGGTACCGTGGGTTTGTATCATATCGGAGCACTGATAATACGAACTTCTTTGAAGCAGGTCAGAATGCATTCTACCTCGTTTGGCAGATCTCTGGATGCCAGTGCGTTGCCAAGTTGCATGCTCATGAACTGCAGATCCTTTGTGCTCTCCAGTTCATTTATTACTTCGTCGCAGGTGCATCTCTTAAGGGATGTTGGTACTTTCATTTGCATGAACGGGTTCATTACAGGTATTGCAATAGCGCAGCGCAGGCGCTCGTCCCAATACCGCCAGGGACGACGACCTCACCAACTCAAACAGCTTGAAGCGGCACCGAAAACTGTTAGTCTCCAAATGACATGTCCACTTACCACTGATCGCTTTGGAGATGTTGACGCTACAGTTCTGTGTAACGTCAATTACTCTCGTTCTCGTAGCAGAGTCTCTCGGCGTTGTGACAACACTACTACTAGCATGACTCCTACATCTTGTAATCTGACCGGATTTGAGGCTCGATTCCTCACACAAACCTGACCATTATGTAGCGGATCCACCACAAATTGCTACTGGCAGCACATAGGAATAACTCCAGCATAGGGACTTGGACGATTCTGACTGACACAAGCACAACTCTGACACAAGTGCAACTCCGACACAAGTGCAACTCCGACACAAGTGCAATTCCGACACAAGTGCAACTCTGAGACGAGCGCAACTCCGACATAAGTGCAACCCCGACATAAGTGCAACCCTGACATAAGCGCAACACTACTTAGGATAGACGTCGAAGAGGCTGGATCGAAAGTATGGATGGACGATGGTGAGTGGTCAGTAGGCTCGTCCTCCATTCATGGCCTTCCTGTTTCACACCTAACCACCTGCTTCTCTCATCAGGATTCGTGCAAGACCAGAGAGCCGATCCTTCATATCGAGCTTTGGAGATGAGCGGATATCGTCCTTGTAGCATCCTGTTCAGCCAATATGCTGGCCAAGATTGCAGGTGGCCTCTGTGATAATCTTATCGTGCGTCATCCTGGTCGTTGTGGGACCCACAATGCAATCTGATGTCACTGACCAACTTCCCTATTATGTGCTTTGTCGCCGACGATGCCTACATACAAATTCCCAGCCATGAACACCCTCATGTACAAGCATCCTCTCACTGCCAAACATATTCTTTCTGAATGAACGCTTTTGACCCAGCCAGGCAGGTACCCCATGGGAGCACCAAGTCCCTTGCTAAAACATAAACTGACGGAGTTGAATGGCGCACACAGCTCCAACATAGCGATATTTGTCGTTGCGGTGGCATGCCACGATTGTGCACCGTCAAGATGCACCAGAATATTGTTTTCGTGCACGAATTTGGAATATCCACGATATCACTCTGAGGAAAGATCAACCCATCCAGGGTGTTCTCCAGGCATGTCAGATGCGTCGGGGCACTTCGGCTGCCAGTGAGATATGTAGGTAACTGCGACTGACGTTCTTTCTCTCCTTTTTACCCTGTAAAATGTCTGTTGATGATGACCAATCATTCATGTCCATAATCGACCAGGTCAAGGTCGACGTCGTGTCACCCACGCATGACTCGGATAATGCCAGGCAGTTAGGGGCGGTCTCGAGGTGTTTTGCGAGTGAGTCATCTCTGTTCATCAGTGTCTCTGCTGATCCCGAGGTGCTGCACAGCGGATACGATTACAGGCATGTATTCCTTGGTTACTGTGCGCAAAATCAGTAATAAACATCTCAAGTTCCTACCAAGGAAATGTATGACTATGCCACCAGGGCATCGATCAGCGATGCTGTCCTGGCACGACCCATCAATGCAGGCCCCAGAGATGCACACCCCTCAGTTGACCAGAAAGGAGGCTGCCCTCGTTGCAAGTGGATCGATGACAAATCAGCTTGCGGTCCGCACTCATCTATGCCAGCCACCATTTTCTGTTGTCTGTGATGGGCGATCCCATATTAATAAGTTGGGTAGGTCTCGGCATACCCATGCATTTGACTTTCCATTCATAGGTACGAATCCTGTGGAGCTGCACTGCATACTGGCGCACAACTCATCCCTTTGGCGCTGTTGTGTGTGATGTCATCCGATATAATGTTGTCGGACCCGTAGAAAAAGAACCTGGCATGTGCTAACATGGGTATGTACGATCAACCATGGTGACTCCCTCTCACTCTTGTTGCAAAGGACTTGGAGCTGTGACTGAATGGCGAGATATTGTCAAGATCGCTCGGCACGGTACTGACTCGATTATGCTCAACCTGGTGAACGTGTGCATAGAACATCATGTGTCGCAACGTCTGTCTGCTCAACACCATCCGTCGACCCGGGTCTGTTACGACCAATGGTTAGGATTTTTTTTTGTCTGTACTAGTGTGGCAAATTGTGCCATTTGTCCATTGGACATATCTGGCAATGGCCCATTCTCCACTTGGACCAATTACCCATTCTCCAATTGGACCAATCACCCATTTCCTATTGGGCAATCAGCCATTCCACCATTGACAGAATTGGTTGTTTGGAAAAATGAGGGTAGAAATATAAAATTTTCTGCATAATGTTTTGACTTGGGTAACATCCTATGTTCTGAAGGTACAAACTTTTAAATGTATTTTTTGAAATCATGGTTAGATCACCTGACAAAACAGTGAGAATATTTTTTCAATGATTTACCCTTTAATCATAAAGGTAAATATTTTGCATGTTTCTATGAAGAGCATTGAAAGTGACACTATTACATTTCCAGTTCCAGAACATTAGATCAGATCACATTATCCATTCAGGACCAATGTTTTATTCAAGAACATGTCATGAAAATAGTATCTGCTTAATTTAATGATTTTACTATGTTCAGACCTCAACCATTAGATAATGCCCCCAGTGACACTGCAAGCATTTCACAATTTTTCTTGAAAAAACATGCTGAAAAAATTGAAGAAAGAGATACTCTTTTTTGACACATGTTTTCAAAGAGAAAAGGCAATAATAATGCTTTGTTTTCTTTGCATGATTTACTAAAAAACATTGATTGATGCTAATACCCATTAGTGAAGAACCTAATGGGCATTACCATTAATTCATGTTTTTTGGCAGAAAAGACAAAGAAAACATTACATTATATTCACCTTTTTTCTTTGAAAACAGCTGAAATCAAAGAGTATCTCTTTTTTCAATTTTTTCAGCATATTTTGGGATGAAAAATTGTGAAATGCTTGCAGTGTTTTGTCCCCAAGCCACAGTAGGTCATATGCAGCATGGTTTCTTAATCTCACATTAGCAGCCATAATGGTTCCAATCTGCCCAATGAAAGTGCCAAGGAGTTGGAGTCCTCTGATGACAAGAAGACTCCCCCTATTGCCATTAATGCAAACCTGGTCAACCTTTGCAGTGTTCCAAAGGACACTATCCCTATGAAGCACAAGGCTTTCAATGTGAATTGGCCCCCTTGTCAGCCTTGTGCATTCTGAGAGATCTCACAAAATAGTTCTATCACATTGTATGAAGCCTTCATGGCCTTCCCAGAAGCTGTCAAGTGTATGGAAGATAGTTGTGGTGGTCCAGATGGGGAGAAGATTGATGTGGGTGAATGCAATGTGAACTAGGATGCCATAAGATTGCTCAAGTAGGTGGGGATGGGGATGGGAATACAGTGTGATGAGAGCAATATTTTCAAATTGAATGTGGCCCAGGGCATCAAAGTCTTCACCATTGTCATTGTCAGCAAGGTTTTCAACAGTCCTGGCAACCAATCTCACAAAGTATCATATTTCTGCAATATGGGCTTCACCATTGAGAGTAACCTTGAATTTATCATGAGTTACTGGATGAGCATTGAAGAGTTCAATATACCTTTACATTGTGAGCCACACACATGTCTTCTGGTGCCCTCCACAGCTCTTGAAACTCAGAGCAGGCAATCTGACCATTGGGCAGCAGAAGATGTGCCCAATGCCATACTTTGGATACATGGGGAAGTCTGAGGTATTCTGCAATGACTTGTGCATCTTCTCCTTGAGCACAACAGGTTTTTTATTGTGTTTGGCAAGAAGGATGTAGCCACTGCATGGGTCTGCAGATGCACATGGGTTTGAGTTCTTGGGTAGGTCTGATTCTCTGGGGATGAAAGCCCAACAACATTGAAACTATGGGCCAAGTTGCACCCATTCCCATTTGTAGGATTCCTAGATGGACCATGAGCCATTCAGTACTTTGATACATGAATGAAACAAATAAAAACTTCATGCATTTACCATTTTCACAAAGACAAGTTGCTGCCCATGCCAGACTTACATATGTACCACCTACAGGGGGAGTGGAAGGGAGTGTACAGAAGCCTGGTGAAAGCTTTAAGCTCCAACTAAAGAGAAAAGGGGGTGAGCCTCATGATGAGCCCACAAGGCTGGATAAGAGATTAAGGTACATGCCCAATAAGAATAGCAATGACCCCTTCAATTTAGATGACAGCATGGAAGTAGATGATGAGCCAGATAACTGGGAACTCACATCTGCTGAGTGAGTCTACCTAGCATTCAACAGTCTACACTAGGACAAAATGATCCTAAGACATTAAGAGAGGCAAAAGCAGTGCCTGACTAGCCAGAATGGGAGAAAGCCATAGAGGCTGAATTGAAGCAACTACAAGATAAAGGCATGTGGGAGTTAGTCAACCCACCAGAGGGCTGTAAGCTCATATCCAATAAATGGATATTTACCTGAAAGTATGACAAAGAGGGGATACTCCAAAAATACAAGGCAAGACTGGTCACCAAGGGGTACTCTCAGGTACTGGGCATGGACTATAAAAACACATATTCACCTGTCATAAGATTGGAAACTATCCATCTTATCTTATCATTAGCCATCACCCAAGATTGGGAGATCCAACAGATGGATGTAAAGGGCATGTACCTAAATGGTAAATTAAAGGAAGAGATGTATATGGAACAACCCAAAGGCTATGATGATGACACCAGATGTCTATGCTAACTAATCAAAACATTGTGTGGATTAAAACAATCTGGATGAGAGTGGAATGAGGACAGCTACAGACTGTGAAGTTCACCCATCTACAGTCAGACCTGTGTGTCTATATATGGAAGACTGAGACCACAATCAAGATAATAACCATATGGGTAAATGACCTAATACTCATCACCAATACAATTGAACTAATGAATAAACTAAAAATAGAACTACAAAGTATGTTTGAGGTGACAGACCTCAGGGCCCTGTCAGAACCATATCCCAAGGGGTCTGGACCCTAAACAATAGTTGGTGCAAACTCCAGAAAAACCCCAGGGAGAGTGTGGGAACTCTGGAGTGAGCACAGGAAACCCTAGAAACTCTGGAGTAGTGGAGATGTAGGGTAGTGTCCAGAGGAGTCAGAGGGAGCAACACCCAATTGGCCTCAGCTTATGTGCTGTGCCCTTGGACAAGTCATGGGTATGCTGAGGGTAGACAGGAGTTTGACTTGAGACTGATCTAGTTGATATTCCAGCTGAGGTCCTACAACATATGTACAAGGTCTTATATACTAGAGAGAACATTCCAAGGCAATGTCCAGGTAACAAAACTCCAGAGGGCAGTACAGAATGTTGTCAATGTTCCTACAGGCTGTACCAGAGTATCAGACAATCCAAAAGTCTGAAGGCTAGACCAAAAGTACTAAAAAGGCTATGTCCAGAGTATATGTAACTACTGAGGTCCAGAGTCAGGAGTTTCTGGAGTTTCTGGAGTTTTACTGGAAAGGCTCTAGTACAAATGAGGGTGAACTTTCAGAAAAGGAAAGTATCTACTGAGAAACATAGTCCATTAGACAGTAATCCCTAGCTTAAGTGTCATGGATATGACAGGCCCTGAGTAAGATCATCAGGATAGAAATCACATGAGACTGTGTTGCAGGAACCCTCATGCTTACCCAAATGAGGTACATAGAGGGACTGCTGCAGAAATATGGTCTAGAGAATGTGAATGCAGTAAAAGTCCCACTCAATCCAAATACTAAATTAACTAAGAGTGAGTCCAAGGGAGAAAGCTCCTGCAGCAATGTTGATCAGGCACCTCTGTATGCCTCAGTCACCACATGACCCAACATCACATACACAGTTAATAGACTTGCATCTTTTACCATGAACCCAGACATGTCACACTAGGGAGCAACCAAGAGAGTCCTCAGGTACCTAGCAGGGACTAGGACAGCTGGAATAAACTATAGGGCAGATAAATCAAGCCCAACACACAATCAACTACTTATGTATTCCAATGCAGACTTTGCCAATGATGAAGACAGAGTATTGATCTCAGGATATGTATCCATACTAAATGGAGGTATGGTCACATGGTACTTGAAGAAGCAGAGTCACATTGCCCTCTCCATGGCAGAAGCTGAGTATATCTCCATGGCTAATGCCATGCAAGAAATAATATGGCTATGAAACCTATTAAGGGAATTAGACCACCCACATAGGGGAGTCACAATGCTCTATGATGATAACCAGCCCACACTTGCAATAGCAATGAGTGCCAGTGCAATATCATCAGAGATCAAAGCATTTTGACATGCAAGACCACTTCATCTGTGACTGTGTCAAGCATGAAATCATTGAACTAAAATATTGTCCAACACACTGGAGGCATTATCTAATTTTTGAGTTGCAAACATTGAAAGAACATGAAAGAAACAGATACTATGTTATGAAGATTGAATGATTTTACCATGTTCTCTTTGTATTTTGAAACATAGTATCTGCTTTTGCAATGTTTTATTTATGTAACAAACATTGGTTTTTGTCCCCAGTGACAGCTGAAATGACAGCTGATATATTCACTAAAGCACTGGGCCAGCTTGAGGGGGAGTGTTGAGACAGCAGTCTCAACAATCCAAGTTCAGAGCACAAAAATAGAAATGTTATGACACCCATATGACAGAGCACAACAGATATGACAGAGAATCCCCAACAGCAGGATAAAGATATAGAGCAGGTAGGGGAGCAAGATGCCCACAACACAATGAATATGAAATGACACAAACATATAAATGGGTAGCTACCACATACAAAATAGACAGTGAAGATGAGAAGTCTCCTCTTTGCCCTGCACCTTTGACCAAGCCTTGAGACCATGCTCTAAGCCTGCCACATAAGCCACTGCACTGCCAGCACAAACTAAACCACTAAACTCTGAGAGAAATGAGGGGGGGGCTTCAAGCCCAAGATACAAGGTGGGGATGCAGAGCTCAGCATGAAACCTTCACACTGAGGGCATCCACTCAAAAATGCAGCTTCTTGATCTGGGGGGACTCACTTGAAACCATGCAAGGACAAGGGGGAGAACAAGGGTGGTGGCTCATGAAACAACATGCATATTCCTGGGAGTGTCTTCTTGCATGAGATGAGAGCACCCACCAGGACAGTATCTAGGGGAAAACACCTGAGCCTGAGTACAAGTGCCTGCCCTCTTGAAAGCACTGGGGAACCTTCTAACCAGTCACCAGGCTGCTGTTCTGGAATAGAACCAGCCAAGGCCCACCAATGACACAGGGGTCTTAGAGCACATGCCAGTGACTTGACAAGGGCACAAGCTGCTTGAAGCAGGCTTGTGACTGGGGGATGAATCCTTTGTAGCTTGCAAAGAGGGGCACAGGATCTTGAGGGACTGCTTGATGACCACCAGCTTAAATTTCATCCAGTTCCCCTCAGCAGGCTCAACAGGATAATGCCCAGTATGGCATTATTTCTGAGGGGGCACCTAACAGCACCATTGCTATGAACAAAGGTCTCCAAGAACTCCCTGGGCCCTACAGCACTTATATATGTCTTCAAGGTACTCAGGGAGCTGCCAAGGCTCTCCCCAGAATTGCAGCCAGTACAAGAGGCAGTGCCACAACTTCTTGAATGTACCCTCTGTATTATCCAAAACAAATAGAGGGCACTGAACACAGCTAATATATTATTTGAGGTCTAGAACAAAAAAACCTTTGAGGGATTATACATATGACTTTCAGTGACAGAAAATGGCTGCAGGCAGCAGTGAATGATGGCAGGAGATGGGACAACAGATAGAGTGGTTATGAATGAGCCTAACATGATGCGAAAAGACAAAGATGCATTCTTAGTTGCCTCGTGCGACTTCGAACACCTAAACCAGGGTATTGCAGCCTCACTTGACTACAAAAACATGAAGGAAAAACAATGGGAGAAACATCTGGGGTGGATCACAGCACGTCTACAGTTGACTATGAATGAAAAATGGGGGGGAATTTGGCGTCTCGATTGGTCTTGGGCCTCAGAGGGGTTGCTGGGGAGCACGTGCACAAAAATGCGAATATCTCAGGAACGGCTGAGTGTACCAAATAGCGGTATATACTGCCAGGTAGCTTTCGCCCAGCATTACGCACAGTCCAAAAATCGAAAGAGCCGCTGGAGAAACAAAACAGATATAAGCCACAGAGTAGTGCTACCCTGTGTGAGCATGAAAAATGTAATAACTCGAGAACGACACACGCGAACGTCGAGTTTTCGGTATCCTTCGGTAGGTCTCGTCGAGTAGAGTTGTCTCCCATATGTGCAAAACACGAGAGGAGGAGGACAACGGGGTACTGGTGAACAACGGCTGAGCACGGCGCTACGAAACGCAAGGAAATGATAGAGTGGAATGTGGAGAACACGAAGAAAAAGGAACTAGGAGAATACGCGCACCCAGTCCGAAGATATTCCAAAATTCGTCCTATAAGGCCTTTCTCCAGTAAGTGGCCTATATCTCCGGAACGACAGCAGCGATGGCAACACAAAAAACACCGTTGGAAAGCTCTCTTCGAGTAGAGCTAGAATCCTGATTTGCGAGAGGGCCGGACGCGCCGTCGTCGAGATATCACGTGTGGAAAGACGAGGGGAGGAGGAGCAGGGGACAACCAAAAAAAAATGGTCAATATAGACCCCAACTAGTGCAGTTTTGCCACACAGGTCCTCAGCACCACTGACCGTCCAGGACGGCCGATGTGCACATGCAAGCGTGAGAAAGTAAATACCATACAACATGATCATGTTCACACAACGCGGCGAGCAGAATTTAAACTGGGAGTAAATGCAGTGGGAAATGTGAATAGGAAATCTTAAGTTTAATCTGACATCTGTGTGTTGACACGATTTGAAGTATTTGCGGTGGAAAGAATGTTGGTGACAATTTGATAAGTTGGCGTTGGTATTGCTTGCATGTGAATGCTGTCCCAAATAGGAAGTATCAGTGTCGAAAGTATGGTCGTCGAAACTTCATATACTGATGAACAATAGAAAACAGGGCCAAAATTCAAAGTATAAATTCATTTACAAAAGTGTAGTACTCAATTTCATGCACTATGTGGATTTCAAAGCTATTACATGAAGTTAAGTACTACATTTTGTAAATGAATTTATACTTCAAATTTAGGCTCTGTTTTCTATTGTTCGTCAGTATATGAAGTTTTGACGACTGTACTTTCAATGCTGATACTTCCCATTTGGGACAGCATTCACATGCAAGCAATACCACTGCCCACTTATCAAATTGTCACCAACATTCTTTCCACCACAAATACTTCAAATTGTGTCAACACACAGATGTTGGATTAAACTTAAGATTTCCTATTCACATTTCCCACTACATTTACTCCCAGTTTAAATTCTGCTTGCTGCATTGTGTCAGTGCAGCATGACCATCCTGGACAGCCATACATGTGAAAGAGAGCATGAGAAAAATAAGTGTACAAGGACCTCAGTGCCAGTGGCCATCCCAGATGCCCATGTGCAGTTTACCAGTGTGAGAAATTTGGCTGGCCACCATGCATGACCATCCTGGATGGCCACACATATTGTACAAGAGCATGAGAAAACAATTGTACAGTGACTCCAAAAACCCTTTCCATGTTTGCCCTATTTTCAGTGCATGCAGTGTACTGCCAGACACATGGAGAATCACACTAAGCTTTGGTGGAGTCATAAATAGTACACAGTCCTGGCTGCAATTTGGCTCCAAGGTCATGTGATTTCATTCACACAGTCTGGAGATATGGCCATTTTAAAACAGCATGTGCATGGAAAGGGTTTTTTCACTTTTGAATTGGTAACTAAGATCTTATTCAAAACATCCAATAATTGCTATTGTTTGGTGATACAAACAAAGATACATGTGTAAACAATATGTCTGAGTTTAAAAAAATTCAAATACCTCATTGTTCCCAACCACCATTATGGTCAGCCCCCTTTCTCTTACTCTGCAAAGCACCATTCTCTCTTTGCTTGACTCTGGCCATTCTGGTGAAGCTATTGCCAGGCAAATTGGTGTCAGCCCCTCTACTGTATCTAAACTTCATTCTAAGAGGCATTCTAGCCTTCCTAAGGCCCTTGGAGGCCATCCTTCTAAGCTTTCCCCTGCCAATATTTGCCATGCTCAACATCTTATTACCTCTGGCAAGGCTGAAAATGCAGTTCAAGTCACCAAAGCCCTTGGAAACATCATCAACCAGCCTCTCTCTGCTAACACTGTTCATCAACACTTGAAAAAATCTGGTATGAAGTCTGTAGTCAAGACCAAACATCCTATTCTCTCAGCCAAACATTGTGAGGCTCGCTTGGATTTTGCTTATACCCACAAGGACTGGACTATAGAGGACTGGAAGTGGGTTGTATGGTCTGATGAGACCAAAATTAATCAACTAGGGTCAGATGGACACAAGTGGGCTTGGAAAAAGGCTGGGGAGGGACATAATGATACATAGGCTGGTACAAGGAACTCTCAAGTTTGGAGGGCATTCCTTGATGATGTGGGGGTGTATGACTTGGGATGGTGTTGGCTATGCTACAAAGATTGATGGTAGGATGGATGGGGACCTTTACCTTCAGATTTTGAAGGATGAGCTTCAACAAACATTGGAGCATTATGGTCTCAATCCATCTGATACAATCTTTCAGCAAGACAATGATCCAAAGCATACTTGCAAAAAGGTTAGAGATTGGCTAGAAGAGCAGGAGTTTGGGACCATGGTATGGCCTGCATAGTCTCCTGACCTCAATCCCATTGAACATCTTTGGGGTTGCCTGAAAAGAAGGCTTGCAGGGTATGAAACCCCCCTAATGGGATTCATGAGCTATGGGAGAGAGTTCAGGTGGAGTGGGAGGGGATTTCAGTGGAGGAGTGTCAGAAACTAATTGAAAGCATGCCTAGAAGGGTTGAGGCAGTGCTTAGAGCAAAAGGTGGATACACCAAGTACTGATAATATCCAAATACCCTTGTAAATTCAAAAGTGAAAAAACCCTTTCCATGCACATGCTGTTTTAAAATGGCCATATCTCCAGACTGTGTGAATGAAATCACATGACCTTGGAGCCAAATTGCAGCCAGGACTGTGTACTATTTATGACTCCACCAAAGCTTAGTGTGATTCTCCATGTGTCTGGCAGTACACTGCATGCACTGAAAATAGGGCAAACATGGAAAGGGTTTTTGGAGTCACTGTACTAGGCCATCAGTGCCAGTGGCCATCTTGGACGGCCCCATGAACTTTACCATGATGTGAAAATTTTCATATGACCAGGTGGCCTACCCATATGTACACAAGAGCATGAGATAAATTACCATACTTTGTCCTTGGGTGCCTGTAACAATCCCTGGCTGGCAATGCACAATAGGCCTTAGGATATTGCAACAAGTTGATTGCAAATAATAATATGCAGCCTACCCTGACCCTGGAATAGCTTGCAAAGCACAGCTCAGGGGTCATAAAGGACAAAAATGGAACCCTAGGCTAGGGTTAGGGTTGAAACTAGGGTTGGGAGATGCACCAGAGACTCTGGTGCCAGGGTAAGAATATTAGTGATAGGATAGCTCTGGTTGGTTGGTACATTGTCAGATGACCTCTGTTTGGCTCACTAGCTGGAAGGTGGACTTGGCTTCTTCTATGCACCATGGGGGGAGGGTGGCACTCAACAGTACCAACTGCATTGGAATGCTTTGTAGTTGGTGGACATTTTGGAGGACCACTCAATAGCCTTTGGTCATCAGGGGAATGTGGGCCTCATCAAAGATGAGCCTGGCCACTTTCTTTTGTTGGTTGAGCACAGCTAGGGCTTCCCTCCATTGAGAGGTCAATGCCCTGTCTGCAGTGACCAGGATCAGGTTGGTTGACAAGTTCAAGGGCTTCCCTTGGACATAGATTTGATGGGGCACTCTCCACTCCTCCAGACATTGTTGGTAGTCTAGCAAGAGTGAGTTGAGAGGCAGGACCAGTATGGTTGCTCTGTCTGGTTGTGTGATGCTGGGTACTATTGCCAACATGGACTTTCCAGCTCCAGTGCCCAGCACCACTATGAGGTCCCTCTGTCCCTCTAGAACAGTGACCATGCAGGCTTGCTGTTCCTTGGATCTCCAGGTGGCCTTGGGGCTTCTGAGGAGGGCTTGCATTGCTTGTAATGCAGCATCACTTGCAGGGGACCTGTCAGAAATAAGCGACCAGTTGCTTATTCTGTGGTGGTCTTCTAGGGGGAGAAAGCTGAGTCTTACAGTGGAATGAACTTGAATTTATTCTCACCATCACTGGCACCCTGACCTTGTTGTTGTGCTGCTCTGGGGATTGAAATAAGTGACCAGTTGCTTATTCTGTGGTGGCCTTCTAGAAGAAAGGCTGAGTCTTGTGATGGATTTGAACTTGGAATTAATTCTTACCAGTGTCAGCAGCCTGACCTTGTTGTGCTGATATAGGCATTGAAATAAGCAACCAGTCACTTATTCCAGGGTGCTGGTCTGGTTCTGAGAGGTAGATTGAGTCAAAAGAGAATATGGAAGACTGATGTCAGTTATCACCATTATTGCTGGCATCATCATCTTGTTCCCATCCATCAAACCTGCCACTGGAAATAGGTGACTGGTCACTTGTTTGTTGGTGGGACCAAATCCTTTCTCCTGTAGGCAAAATTTTAATTTTCTGCCAATCCATGTCCATATGTTTGTTGATCAAACTCACCTCCATGACTGGTGCTTGTTTCCTTCCCTTTTCCCTTGTCCTTTTTCTCTGATTGGCCTTGATGGCCAGTACTGGATTGGAGGACTTCCTGCAACATTCCTTTCAATGCAGGCATGAGTTTCTCCATTACCTTGGCAGCAATGTCATCTGTGGATGGCAGTCTTTTGACAACTGCATCTGCCACCCTGTCCACCTCCTCTGCTGGCATGGAATAAGCAACCAGTCGCTTATTTGGCTGCTCTCTCTGCTCAGGGATTGGTGCTTGTGGTGGTGGTGCTGGTGGTGTCAAATGGGCCTTCTTGTATGATGTTGACTGACCACCAAGGGGTACCTGACAGTGTCTTTGCCATTCCATGCTGGCATTCAGATAGGCTGGTAGGATGTCCTCTGCAGCTCCAGCCAAAGCTTCTATGCTGATCCCATACACTTGGTTTTCTGTAGAGCAACTGTGGCCTGCCTGTAAAGCTTCCACATTGTCTTCAGTGTCCATTTCTATGATGTCCTCTACAGCACACCCTAGCTTGCACTTCCATGCAGTTTGGATGTGTTGCCATGAGCTGATGGTGAGCCCAAAGTGTAGGATGGGAAGGCTACACTTGGTCATGATGGTCGAGAGGTCTTTGGAGTCAAAGAGTCGATCATAGTTGACAAAGACATGGTTTCAATACAGGTCCACCACCTCTGGCTTGTCTGGGAAGCATGCTCTGGCTGCCACCTCTGCACATGGTCTGGCCAAGGCCAGGTCCTGTACCAAGATGTTGCTGGTGATGCCATCCAGGGCATGAGGGATCAGCTTGTCTTTCCTGGTCAATGCTGTTGTCTTGAGGTATTGACAGAGCAGTGAGACATGCTTGCCAAGTACTACCAGATTTTGAGTTGGCCTGGCCTGGGTGTTGCAATAGGTCATCGCAGTCAGTTCTGTGCCTTGAGTTGGAGCACCACTGAGCATCTGAGCTCGCAACAGCAGCAGGCTTTGAAGCTCTGCATAGCTCCTCAGCCAAGCTTGCAGTGTACTCCTGTTCCACATGATGGCATTCTCCCATATCATGGCAAAGTGAGAAAAGATGTCTTCATCTTGGAGAAACTTCCTCAGCAGTTGATCCTGATCAGTGAGTTGAGGGTTTCTGGCATCTGAAAGGAAGGAGTAGCCCATGTCCTTGCTGACCAGGTCATCTGCAATCCTGTCATACTCCACTCTGATGTCTTGGCCCATCAAGATGACCTCCTCCCAGATCTGCACAAGCCTGGCTTCTGTCTGTTCAAAGACCTTGCAGATATCAGCAAAGTCGACCTGTTCCCCCCTGAAAAGCATGGACTTCCATGTCCTGGTGTCAGTCCACCACACTTGAGGGAGGCTCATGGTGTCATAAGCCAGTGAGTTTGCTTGGTGTTGTAGGGAATGTAGATGGGCAAAGGTGTAGTGTCTCTTTTCCACAAAGAAGTTCTCCAGATCCATACAGTGCTCCAGTTCATCACTATCAGGGTCTGACTCCAAGCAATGGTGGATCTCTTGCAGGAAGGTGAGGCACATGCAGTACTGGAACCTGGCTATCACTGGGGTGACTTCCTGTGGCTCTTTGAATGCCCCATCCTGTCTGAGCATCATCAAGGCCAGACACCTTTCAGTGGGGTCTACAATGTCCCTGTCCCCATCATGTGTCCATGCTGTGGTCCACACCTCAAAAAGCAGCTGATGGATGAGATCCAAGGCATCCCTGCCTTGTGGGTCATCTATATGAAGCACTGCCAGTAGCTCCATGAGCCTGGGGTTGGACCCAGAGAATGGCTTTCCACTATATTCTTGCCTGATCAACATGGCCAAGAGAGCCACCACTGGAAGGATGTACTGTTTCATGGTTGTCTTGTGCAGGTGCTTGTGGAAGGGGGTGTTGGAAATGCCACTGGTGGGTGGGGATGGAAATAAGCAACTGGTTGCTTATTTTCTGACTGAGTGGATGCTTACCTCTTCATGGGGTCTGGAGAATTCAACCTTTGCAAGACTAGCTCCCCAGTTTTGTCTAGCAAGGAGAGGGCCTCTTCATAGTATGCTTCCACAGCATCCCTCAGTCCAGGAATGTCCCCATCATTGTTCTTGGGCAAGGCAACCAAGCTACACAGTTTTTTGATGTCCTTGCCAGCCATGTGCTCATGCCATCATGTTGTTAACAGCCAAGGGCTGACCATGTGACCATCCAGTGGTGTTTGGATGACTTGGAGTGTGGGTTCCAGTTCCTTGAGCAGAGAGTCCACCAGGGACTGATGCAGGGTAGGTCCACTCCCATCTTGTATGCTCTCCACCTCCCAAAATGATTGTACATGTCCTGGTCCTGGTCCCAGCTGCTGTCTCTTGCAGTGCCACCAAGAAGTGGGCTTTGGCATGTTGGGATGTTGCTGTGCATGATGCTTTTGTAGATGTTCCCCTGACCTGGATAGGAACACACATTGACCACAGGCCATGCCATCATGGACTTTCAGTCCATGTACTATTGACCTAGGCCCAGTGATATGGGGAGGGGGTTGAAGAACCACCTTGAGTGCTGAAATGGCCAGCTTGAACAGATCATCCTTGTATCTGGACTGTGTTCCATGCATTTTAGTCAGGTGTTGTTTGACATCATCTGCACCCAGAGCTGTTTGACAAATCTGACAAGTCAGAAAGTCAAACTCTGCATTTACTGCCAGGTTCAATGAGTCCAGATATGAATTATGGAGTAATCCTTTGGCTGGGGCAGCACTGGTTGATGTGGATGGCAGCTGAGCAGCCTGATTGGCAGATGTTGTTGGCTGAGACTCAATCACTGACTGTGGAAATGTGAGTGACATTGAGGTGAGCAATGTCATTTGTGATATAGCTCACCAGGAGTGATGGTAATGGTGGTGGTAACTGCTGAGCAGCAGGGGCTGACTTTTCAGACATAGGTGAGCCCATATTTACATCATCTTCTGGATGCTATGTATACCCATCCCCAGTGCAAGAAAAATAAGTGACCAGTCGTGGATTTTGGAATGATTTCATGCTCACCATGTTGGACCACATTGATGGTGATGCTGCCTGGGGGGTGACTGTTGGAGTGGTCCATGGCTTAGGTGTAGGTGAATACATGATTTCATCTTGGGGGGGTGTCAGATTTGAAGGTGACACATCCTCTGATGTCTGTTGTCATGGTTAGTGTTGCATGGAAAAAAAAGAAAGAAACTATCATCTACTGACTGATGATCTGGTGAAGTGTCCAGCTGACTGGAGTTGCTGAAATCAGCATCATGCCCTTGCCATGTAGCTGTATGGCACTCACTTGATCTGTATCACTCTCACTCTCTTGTCCCTATAATATTGGTTGTGCAGAATGAGTGACTGGTTGCCTATTTTATGCCAATGAAGGTACCCACCATATCCCTTGTAGCCTGCATGCTGGGACTAGATCCCACTGCTGCTCCAGGGAGTTGTGATGGGCAGAGCAGAATAAGTGACTGGTCACTTATTTTTTTGGTCAATAGAGACTACTCACAGTGCCAAATATGTGTACCCCCCCTCTGCCTGCACTAGGTGTTGATCCCTTGCCATGATGGGTCTGTTGGTCAATTTAATTTTTTTGAAAAATTGTCTGGCAGTGAAGCACTCACTGAGTCCATTCTTGCCCTACTGGGACCAGTGCCCATGCCTGTTCCAGGCATCTGTGATGGGCAGATTAGTGACTGGTCACTTGATTCTATTGTCTGATGGCAGTACTCACAGTATATGAACTATGCACCCATGTACCAGCTACCAATCCCTTGTCATGGGACTGCCAAGGGGCCAGAATAAGTGACTGGTCACATTTGTATTTCCAATCAGTGAGAACACTCACAGTGTGAAGTTCCTGCACTCCTCCCTTGTCATGGGGCTATGCAATGCCAGAAATAAGCAACCGGTTGCTTATTTTTTTGTAGCCAATGCTGCTTGCTACTCACAGTGTCAGATGCATGCCCCAGCTCTGCACCAGGAGCCAATCCTTCCTCTTGTGTCTGTGTGGTGGCAGAAAATAAGCAACCAGTTGCTTATTTCTCCAGTGAACAGGCCCACTCACCAAGTCAAATTGTTCCAAGGTTGGATCACCCTGCATATAAAGTGTCAGTGATATTTCCAAATAAGGAAATGATTTTCCCACCACTTACCTTGATCCCTGGTCCAGTCCATATGGATCCAGCCTTTTGCATGTGTGTCCTGAGACTATGAGCATATTTGAATGGCCTGGGACAACCCTTGTCAGTGCAATGACAGATGAACTTCCCCTCTTCATTCCTCTCCAGAACTATGGTTTGATTGGTGGCAGGGAGGTGAATGGTGGCCTGGGAAGAGCACTTCTTGCTGTGAGTGATGTAGGTATTCTTGTTGGAGAAGCTCTGGTCACAGGTGGAACAGACAAATGTAGGCATTGTTGAGATGGTGGTGGTAAGAGAGAGAGAAGCAAAAGGGAAAAGTTCCCACAGTAAAAACTATATTTATAAATACTGGCAAACAGTCCAGATGCAGTACCATCCCCATTTGGATTTCCCCATTAGGAAATATAAATGGTGTGCTCAGAACAAGCAACTGGTCACCTATTTTCCTGAGGTGAGGATTGGTTGGTTGCATCAATGTGTGTGTTCACCTATGCCTTGTGACTGGATTCAAGGTGTCTGTCATCCTCTTTTCTGTCTTGGTATCATTCACCACCATTGGTCAAATAAGCGACCAGTCGCTTATCTGTGAAGGTAGTACCCAATATGCATTGGCTACTGGTCACCTTCCCAGAGAAGAGGTTGCATGCATGCAACTGTTTTTTTTTTTTTTGGAAGGTGAGTGTAAAACCTTGGTGCCCATCATCCCTCAGAAACAAATGACTGGTCACCTATCACCTGCTTCATTCTGTTCCACTCTTACCAGCCAAGTCATGCCTCAGAAATAAGTGACCAGTTGCCTATTTCCCAGTGTGAAGGCACTGGGCATGTCAATGTCACTTGCAAGTTTACATTCTATGGCAGTCAGGTACCATTTAACTAGTCACACCATCATTCCTCCTTGTCACTTGCTAGTCATTCTGCTGTCCTCATAAAATAAGTGACTGGTCACCTATTTCCTTGATGATAGGTTGCATTCACCTGTGCCCAGCAAGAAGGTTGCATGCATGCAACTTCCTTTTTTGGAAGGTGAGTGCAACCTCAGTCTGCATCATCACTTGGAAATAATAAGTGACTGGTCACCTATTTCCTTGGTGATGGGTTGCACTCACCTGTGCCCAGCATGGAGGTTGCATGCATGCAACTTCCTTTTTTGGAAGGTGAGTGCAACCTCAGTCTCCATCATCACTTGGAAATAAGTGACCAGTCACCTATTTCCTTGGTGATGGGTTGCACTCACCCTCACCTAGTGCCCAGCACAGAGGTTGCATGCATGCAACTTCCTTTTTTGGAAGGTGAGTGCAACCTTGGTCTCCATCATTGCTCAGAAAATAGGTGACCAGTCACTTATTGGTTGGTTGCATGTGGGAAAGTTGAGGTTGCATGTGGGAAAATTTGAGTTGCACATGGGAAAATGGGAGGTTGCACATGGGAAACTTCCTAATAAGGAAGTTGCCTGCATGCAACTTCCATATATGGGAGGTTGCAGGTTGCAGGCAGACTCCAGGTCGAGTCCAGAAAGCATATTATTAGGTGCGGAGTTGTTGGCTAGGGGAGGGTTGACAGTAGTGGCATTACGAGGACGACAAGCGGGGATTTCTACACCATCAAAGCGAGCAGGTTTCTTCTTCTTTATGGCATTCTTCAGCTCCTTGACCTGAGCATAAGCTCTGGCTAGGGCACGCTTGTCTTCTTCATCAGCATTATCCTTGATCTCCTTGTCGACAAGATAAGACGAGGGATGGACCTCTATCTGATACTCCTCTGTGTCATTGGAGCCAAAGAACATAGTATTGATGAGGTGGGGAGGGGTCTCATGTCCTCGAGACGAAGAGGAGGTTCCTGGAGACTGAATAGACACTAGGTTAGCTGATGCCATTATAGACTCTTGAAGAGCCAAGAAGTTGTTGATCTTTTCCTTGAAGTTCTGCCCTGCAGCGGATCTAGGGATATCAGAGCCATCTTTCATAAAGACCCTACTGCCAATGAGCACACATTTCCCTTGGCAGACATATTCCTGGCACAGTTCACACTCAGGAGTCCTGTGACCATCAGTACTGCCACAGAAGAAGCAGCAGGGATCAAAGGAGCAGTGGAATTATTGATCTTGGTGCTGCATCTGACAAGTTGCTGGGGCAGAGTCAGTTGCCTGTACATACTCTCTTTTCAAGATGGTCGGCAGTGCTGTCAGTTGGGAGTAGGATTCTGGAAATAAGGCTGAGCTGTCAACCTGGGCAATGTTTTGATGGGTGCCACTTAAGAGGTAGGTTGCATGCTTATAGATGTCATCAAATGGCCATGGATTGTCAACATCGTGATCTAAATCCTTGAGTTGAAGGCGAGTGGCGAGGTGGTTATGGAATCCAGGGGGGAAACCTTCAAGGAACTTCTCATTGACGTAGTCATCAGGGAGTTTCTTCATTTTGTTGATGAGGGCGACAATATGGCAAAATTTGCGGACATATTTGCTGAGGTTGTCGAGGGTTGCCATAGACTTCTGAACTTGGTGATGGAGGAGGGTTTCGAGGTCAGCCTTAGTGTATTGATGACCTTTAACATTAGCACCAGGGTAGAAACTGGTTACTTCATTAATAAAATCCTCCCAGTCATTGCCTGTGGCAGAATCAAGGGATGACCAGAGTTCCGACTCGTTTCGGTTGGCATAATGAATCACCCATTTGATTTTGACCTTGTCAATGGTGATTCCTGCATCAGTGCAGATCTGGTCAACATCTTTGAAGTAGGCACAAATATCTTTGGTCTTTCCTGAGAACTTGGGGAATTTGTTAGAGCCCCTAAGCAGCATTTCACAATGGTTGGTAGCGCTGGACATGATAGCTGGTATTGATGATGAAGGTGGGACAGGATTATGAAGTGGAGGTGGATTTGTGGATGGTATTGGTGGAAGAGGTTGGACAAGCGGGGAAATGAGACTCTGAGAGGCAATATATGAAGATGAGGGTAAGAGGAGTTATTCGGCCACGAAAATCGAAGCAGTTGAAGAGGATGAGGACGATAGGTTGGTAAGTGGCGATAATTCTTGGCAGTCCGGTGGTGGTGCAAAAGACTCATTGAGATCAAAGGCACCTGGTATATCAACTGACGATGGCAAGTCAGGTTCTGGATGATGGAGGGAATCTGTTGGGAAAAACTCTGAATCTGGGGAACTAAGTTCTGGGATATCTTGGGGGTTATCAGCAGGCACAAAAAGATCAGAAGACAATATTGAAAGATGACGGAAGGGCTCTAAGAGCTCTTCGAGTTCTGATCGGAGGTGGGTAGGTTGTAAAGATCTCCTTTCCAGATCTACAGACCCCTTGTGGTGGGCTCCAAAACAATGTGGGCAACTCTTCTTGTGAGAGCACAAGGGGAAAGTGGGGAAGGCTGTAGGTTTGACCTAGGCTCATCCCAAGGGGTGCTGAGTCGGAAGGAGACAGAAGGGGGACTAGAAGACAAAGGGTGGACTTTTCTTTGAGGCTGGGGAATGCAGGTGACAAAGAACTCGAAAGTCCACCTTGGAATGGGCAACAGGGAGTTTTTCTGGATCAGTAGAAGCTTTGCAATGCTCAGGACTCAGTGGGTGGTGATTGTAGACTCTTGTAGGTGATAGGAAAATTCTTGTAGACACAGGGGACCAGTTTAACAAAGTGGCAGCGATTTACTGATGGAGAAAGACTTGAAGACAGCAAATAGACAATAAGACTAGCTCTGGGGACTCTGTGGACACTCTGGAGACTTGAAAATACTCTGGGATATGACTCTGGGGACTCTAGAAACTCTCAGACATGCAGATGTTGACTCCAAAAGGTGGGTGGTTATTTTTTTAGGTACCGTGGTTTCTAAGGTAAAATCAGAATAAACTGGATCTGTCATATGTCAAAAGTAATAAGAGAAAAGATAAAGGCTGATGTTTTGACAGTCACATGCACTGCAGTGAAGTCATTGAAGATGAAACAAACAAGGTCCAGGAAACAAAGGTAAATAAAGAAGAAAGGGTATGGCTACATACTCAGGTTGAAAGGAAGTGCAGTGGTGGCTGGCAGTGATTTCATTAACTAATCCTGGATGCAGAGGGTGGCATTACTGAGGTGGAGGCAGCTTCAGCACTTGTAGAGTGGATATAGGTGCTGAGGAGATAAGATGACTCGTGACAGGTCCATTATGGAATCTAGTGAGTCAGCAGCAATTTTGCTGGTGGGAACAGGGGTATGTGATGTGAAGGGAAGGTGTGACATGTGTGACAATAGAGCAAGCGGTGATGTTGTTAACCAAGGGAGTGCCATAATGCATGTGGGAGCAACTACTGAGGGTGAGAAAGGCTGCTAAGGGTGCTCTGTAGCCTTAGGGAGTATAGGCTCCCTACAGCATTTGAAGCTGTCTTCTCCCCAGCCCAATTGCTCTTCCAAGTTGTAACCTCTGTGGCCAGGTCGACCTACCTCACCACTCGGTTTAGGGATTTTGTTGTCTGCCCCTGGCTCAGATTCAAGAGATGACAGACTTGACTCTGACAGTGCAGGTGAGCTTTCCGAATGCTCTGAGTCAGAAGGAAGGTTTTTGATAGTGACTAATTTCTGTTTCCCTGCAGGTGCAGGTGTTTGTCCCCCAAAAGTTTGTGCTCTAGGAGTGGTCACACTTGGCATCTTTGCTCTAGGGGTTACTGCCCTGGGAGTTGTCACTCTAGGGGTCACCATCCTGGGAGTCTTTGCTCTGGCTTCCACATTAGTGTGCAAGAGAACATCTAACTCAGTCAAAGACATTGACTCCAACATGCTAATGTGCACCCACCCTGCTGGCAGAGGAACCATCTCCAACTGAGAAGACAGAATGGGCAATAAGTGGGGGCTGTTGTCATGAAGTGCAGGAACCAGTTGTGACTTTGCTACTGGCATAGTTTGGAGGACTTGGGGGCTTTAGTTGCATACAATTGGAGGAGACAACATAAAGATACCCAGGGTTTTAAGTGTTCCTCTGCTTTTCTTCCCCACTTCCCCCTTATTGTCTAGAGAGTGCAGTCTTAGCAACATCTCAAAAGTTTGACCTCCTATTGTTATTTGTGTGTGTGTGTGTGTCATTGTCACTGCTAATTATTAATTAAATCCTAGAAGACACAAGAAAGTGGCAATTGTCTGACAAAGTAAATGAATTTATGTCATGCCCACAACATTAAACATGCATAAGTTGTTTTGTGTTAACAGCTCTGCTCCAATCTGCTCTCAATATATATAGGACAAGGGGGTTGCAACGAAATACCTCACACCATGCAATGTCACCCAACCCATATGCTCTCCAACCCATTATTCAGCAGCAACCCTTGGCACTCATGGCATTCCCCATGCCAGGTGGAGAATATTCAGACCCTCTCCAAAGATAACCTCTTTGACAATGATATGACATCCATCAGTGATTCTGGTGATCACATCGATGGCACCACACCAGCTCAGTCTCAGCTGGACACCCTTCCCCCCATAGCCAATGCATCACTGGATGCACTGACCCCAGTCGCCCATGCACAACTGGATGCATTGGCCTCAGTTGCCCATGTACAACCGGATGCATAGACCTCAGCTGCCCATGTACAACCAGATGCATCGACCTCAGTCACCCATGCACAACCAGAGGCACCGACCTCAGTCACTCCCTCTGACCCGATGATAGATGCTGCTGGTCAGCATAAAGTTCTGCAACCAGAACATGACAATGTATGGTGGACCCCAGAGCCAGAATACATACCAAATGTAGACACCAGCAGGCCTGCAGAACCAGAAACTCCCATGGACCTGGGAGAAACAGCTCTGTCAACTTCCAAAAGACCAATGAAGCCCATCCTGGTATGTCGTGCAGTATCGTCGGAGCTTACTATCCTGCTCACATGTCTTAGGCCGTGGCCTCTGACAAGTGTTGCCATGATGAGGTTGGCTATTCTCTGTCACTCCACAAGGAATTGTATGCCAAAGAAGGGGAATTGTCTGCCAAAGAGGACCTCATCAACTGACTCAGAATGAAACTCTGGAAAAAGAATGTACAAGTAAGTACAGACTGGCTGAAAACTCTCAAATGTGCTCAATAATTTTTAGGTGAACCAAGAGTTCCAGGAAGCATTACAGTGATATTATGGAGAATTGTTGGACCAAGCTGTGCAAGCAATGTGGCAAGACTCCCACAACGAGAAGCAGGCTCTGGAGCAACTCCTCATGCAATGAAACAATGAGCTGAACTCACTCTGAGGTGTACTGGAGGTACAGTGACTCCAAAAACCCTTTCCATGTTTGCCCTATTTTCAGTGCATGCAGTGTACTGCCAGACACATGGAGAATCACACTAAGCTTTGGTGGAGTCATAAATAGTACACAGTCTTGGCTGCAATTTGGCTCCTAGGTCATGTGATGTCATTCACACAGTCCAGAGATATGGACATTTTAAAACAGCATGTCCATGGAAAGGGTTTTTTCACTTTTGAATTTACAAGGGTATTTGGATATTATCAGTACTTGGTATATCCACCTTTTGCTCTAAGCACTGCCTCAACCCTTCTAGGCATTCTTTCAATTAGTTTCTGACACTCCTCCACTGAAATCCCCTCCCACTCCACCTGAACTCTCTCCCATAGCTCATGAATCCCATTAGGGGGGTTTCATACCCTGCAAGCCTTCTTTTCAGGCAACCCCACAGATGTTCAATGGGATTGAGGTCAGGAGACTGTGCAGGCCATACCATGGTCCCAAACTCCTGCTCTTCTAGCCAATCTCTCACCTTTTTGCAAGTATGCTTGGGATCATTGTCTTGCTGAAAGATCATATCAGATGGTTTGAGACCATAATGCTCCAATGTTTGTTGAAGCTTATCCTTCAAAATCTGAAGGTAAAGGTCCCCATCCATCCTACCATCAATCTTTGTAGCATAGCCAACACCATCCCAAGTCATACACCCCCACATCATCAAGGAACCCCCTCCAAACTTGAGAGTTCCTTGTACCAGCCTATCATTAAGTCCCTCCCCAGCCTTTTTCCAAGCCCACTTGCATCCATCTGACCCTAGGTGATTAATCTTGGTCTCATCAGACCATACAACCATCTTCCAGTCCTCTATAGTCCAGTCCTTGTGGGTATAAGCAAAGTCCAAGTGAGCCTTGCGATGTCTGGCTGAGAGAATAGGACATTTGGTCTTGACTACAGACTTCATACCAGATTTTTTCAAGTGATGATGAACAGTATTAGCAGAGAGAGGCTGGTTGTTGATGTTTCCAAGGGCTTTGGTGACTTGAACTGCATTTTCAGCATTGCCAGAGGTAATAAGATGTTGAGCATGGTGAATATTGGCAGGGGAAAGCTTAGAAGGATGGCCTCCAAGGGCCTTAGGAAGGCTAGAACACCTCTTAGAATGAAGTTTGGATACAGTAGAGGGGCTGACACCAATTTGCTTGGCAATAGCTTCACCAGAATGGCCAGAGTCAAGCAAAGAGAGAATGGTGCTTTGCTGAGTAAGAGAAAGGGGTCTGACCATAATGGTGGTTGGGAACAAAGAGGTATTTGAATTTTTTTAAACTCAGACATATTGTTTACACATGTATCTTTGTTTGTATCACCAAACAATAGCAATTATTGGATGTTTTGAATAAGATCTTAGTTACCAATTCAAAAGTGAAAAAACCCTTTCCATGGACATGCTGTTTTAAAATGGCCATATCTCTGGACCATGTGAATGAAATCACATGACCTAGGAGCCAAATTGCAGCCAGGACTATGTACTATTTATGACTCCACCAAAGCTTAGTGTTATTCTCCATGTGTCTAGCAGTACACTGCATGCACTGAAAATAGGGCAAACATGGAAAGGGTTTTTGGAGTCACTGTATGAACTTCCATCTGGTACTCATTCACTACTCATTGGTCAGGAATAGTCACAAAGTCAAGAACACGTGAAAGCTCAGGAGGCTGCAACCCAGTGATACACCACACAGCTTGATGGATTTCACCACCAACTCGAAGTGAGTACATCAGACATTTTATGGATAATGAAGCTCCTGATGGCTGGTCAGTTGAGCATGCACACAGAAGTGGACAGGTTACAAGCAAACCAGACTGCTGAAATGGAGGGTCACATTCAAGAGGAAATTACAAGGTTGAAAGAATCACTCCAGGTTTGTCAAATGTTAAATTCATTATGTGGCAGTATTGGTGTGATATGGCTACTAGGCTTAAAAGGAGCAAGAACTGGCCAATATCGAGCAGTGTCACTCATGTTCCCGGAAACCGGTATGTAATCTCATCAAGTTGCGGACATTTACACCAAATCTTGTAGGCTCTGCCAATGTCCTTAGAGGATGACACAGACATGGAATTACCGGAGCTTGCTGCTAGAGCCTGTGAGGGACAGCCAAAGCAAACCACCGGAAGCTCAACCCTATGCATGTCTATGCAACAATCGCCATGCTATTCAACACTGCCATGCACACCAGCACAACCCTCATCTTCACCGACCTGACCACAGCCCTGGACATCACTAACTATGCCCAACATAGATGCAATCAAACATATCAGGAGAGGTTGATGGACCTCCAAGCGAACATGTCTTGTTGGCATGCTGATTGCTGTAAGTATCACCTATATGCGTACATGTCAAGTCAGCAGGCTACTTGACACTAACCTGATGCACAAAACAGGATGATAATGATAATGGGACTGGAAGGCCTTCAGGACCTGAGCTTAGACCAGACAATATCTCTGTTACTAAGGATGATGACGACAATACTAGGAACCCTATCATGTCTACATCTGAGTCAGTAATGGAGAATGCAATTGCTGAAGGCTTAGCAACAGCACTGCATAATATCCTTCTGAAAATCAGTGGTACACTACAGCCCTTCCCAAATTGTAGGCACATGCTGCATCGCAAAAGGAAGGAAGATAGGGAGGTGGCTCTGGAGAAAGCTACAGAGCCCAGTCACCATCATGATTTCATTCTGGTAGGTGTTTCCATCCTGAAGTTTCTGTCACTGATAATTTGTTAGGCTGAGGTCTGTCGCCTGTTCAAGGCAAGGCTTTATATCACCCAAGATGTTGACTTCATCACTCATAAGCCAGCCTCTGTACATGATGTTCATGCCTACAAACATGAAGATGGTCCAACACCTGACAAGAACACGATTGCATTTGATCTTTCACAAAACTATTCATCCCCATGGAATGCCTTTCTACTTGAGTTACTTCTTCAGGAGTTGCAGTCATGCTGCAGGGAGGAAAACTGGCCAATTAAGAAATCAGATAACTATATCAGAGAGATTCCGAGGGACCACTACAAATGCTTGTGTACAATCTGGAGGAATGCACAGCCTAAAGTGGCAGCTACAGGTCACCTTGAAACACTGGGCGAGGTCGAAGCTTGTCTAATCAATGAGTGGACACAGGCTGGCAAGGAGAGTAGACAGGCGACCCACCATCGCAATGTAGGCCTGCCCAAAAATTTTAATCAAGCATATGCTAACTACCTCTTAGAAATATGAGTGCTGAAAATTGATTCTCAATCACATCACTGCCCTCAAATCTGACACCTATGACAACAATTTACCTAGCTGGCAATGGCTTGGACACCTCATCAAGACCTTAGGCGAGCATGGCATGAGCTCTGAAGAGAGTGCAGTGGAGAATGGAGTGGAGAACATTCTCCATGTAAAAACCATGAGCTGGCATCGAAACATTGACTGTGAATTAGAAATCATGGATCTACAGTGTACAGTTGACATTGACATATTTTCCCCACATCATGCCCCCTACGTAGGATACACACAACTGAAAACCCTACAATTAAGCAGGACGCTGTTAAAGGACTACTGCTTGCCTTATATGATGGTGCTTGGATTGCCGGCCTTACTGAATGCCAGAAGGAATCACTGGAGATCTCGACTGCACTGTTCCCTTGGATGAAAGTAGCAGTTGTGTAAATGCTCTACTTCTGTTGATTCAGTGAGCCTCCCTAGTTTGCTATTTGTTATCGTACCACTTATTTGTGTGAAGATTGGTTATGCAGATTGGATCAATCAGTTGAACATGTTGTATATACTAGTATGCCTACCAAGGTGCTAACTTGGGGAAGCTGGTGGTAGGATTTAAATAGCAGAATTGACCTGTACAATACCAATGGCAATGTTTTTACTTGACAGCAGGACAGAGTCAGGTGATGATCACACCACCATCGGGTGATCAGTGGGCAATTCATTTAATCTGTGGACAATACATGAAAATTGATACTACATTTTGTACATGATTTTCCTTCAAATTTTGGCTGCTTGCCTATTGTTTGCGAGTATTTGGAGTTTTCACCCCTGTTCCTGCCCTGAATAAACTTCAAGTTTAGTCTGGTCACGAACCTGAAGGCAAAACTTGAAGTTTTCATGTCCATATTCCCAGTGCTAAAGCTTCACATTTATGACAACATTTTCACCTAGGCAGCATGACCATTTCCTTGTCAAGTTTTCACCTTCATTTTTTCGACCAATGATACTTCAAATTATGCCAGTGCACAAATGTTAGGTTAAATTTATAATTTCTGATTCACATTTCCCATGACATTTACACCTGTGCTAAATTCTGCTAACTGTGTTGTGTCATGAGCATGCCCCTCAGGATGCTCACCTTCCCCGATCCATTTGTCATGCAAGAATTGTCTGTGGCAGCTGGTACAGTGGCTACACCAATGTGATGATTGACATCGAGCAATGCACTGGTTGTTGTGGGCCACACAGATATGCACTGTCTGTCAGTACTTTGTCCTACATATGTATGCATTCTGATCTAACCACCCATATAACCATAGTTGAGAGCTGGACCATGGCCCTCATGCATTGGCTTGCATAGTTTGAAATTGAATGGGATATCTGTGGGGCTTGACAAGTGTTCTGGTCAAGAGATTACAGTGAGTCATAACATTATCTCATTAGGTCCATGGTTAGCCTGACATGCATAGCTGAGTGACTATGGTGACTTTTTGGATGGTAATTTCAAAACATTGTGGCAACATATTTGAAGATATGTGGGAACTTGGTGTCGATCTCACAGATTTGGCTTTTCGCCCACTCGTCTCTCGTGTATCCAGTGGCGAGGCTGTGAGGGGTCAACTGCAGACTCTGAATGATGATGATGTTGTTGTGACATCTTCGGGCAGAAAAACCTTGGCACTACATCAATCAAAGGGCCTTTCACTTCCAAACACCAGAGAATTCAAGCTGCTCCTGAAAGCCTTGTCTACCCAGGTTGAAAATAAACACTTCATAAGAACGGTCGTACAATGCTCAGAATTCTACCACTTCGATTTTCATGGAAGGTGGGTGGATGTGGAAGGCAGTGAGCTGATCTGATGGATGCTTCCCTTTTTTTTTTGATCATGGGCATCGGATGCAGCACTGGAGGATAGTAATCGGTCTGCAGATCCAGGCACTTTCACCCCCCTATGCTTCATCACAGACCCACTAACTTGGCATAAAACGACTTCTGCATGGAGAAGGCAACAATTCAAGCAAATTAGGTGATCCTGTTGCATGGATCATGTCACATCATGCCACTCATGCTATGTTCCACACACATAGAACACTTCTATGCTGTGGCGAACTGGTACTTCTTGTCAGCCAGGCTGCGAGCATTGGGTTTATCTGACTGATCTTGTTGGCTGCAGCATGACATTGCTGGAACCGAGGCTGGTCACATGTCTGTAGTGCATTGGACTACTGTATAAAACTCATATGCACTCCCTCATGATGACAGCAGGACAAACAAAAGACAAGTGGTGTGGTCAACTTCTCAGCTATGTTTGGTTTAAACTACCTGAAGGTCTTCATGCATGTTTATTCTTTAATAATAGCTCAGCCTGTGTATACTGTCGAAAACTAGGTTGGAGAAATAACATTCTTTGAAAGGCTCCCTCTGATAATGGAAAGTCAGCTATGCAACGAGCCAGGTGAAACCTCTGGACGCATGGCACAAGGTTAGCATGTTACACCAAGTGTGTTCATTGGCAAACTTGCATGTTAACATAGGAAACTGTTTCTCAGTGCATCTGTCATTTGTCAGTTTGGCATTTACACGGGATCTGTTTGAGTGCTGACTTAAGTGAGAACAGCAGGACTCTCGCTGTGCATACCCGTTACCCTTGATGCATATATGTAACTTGTGGTCATGTGACAGGCATCAAAAAAGGTGGAACGAGATAGGGCTCATATCATGAACTCTCAGCGTTGAGGTAAGCATCGCTGTCAGCCAAGAGAAATCAAACCTGATTTTAGTAATGAAAGGTACTCGATCACATATGTATGTTCTTCCCTCCTCAAGGGGTCCGAGGACGAACAGTGAGTCCTTTCTCCTTGTATATATATTTTTTCTGCATTCTATCGCACTTTGTGTCCTGGTTTTTAGTTCCACTCCTGGACACTCCATGCAGGTTAATATCTGTTCCATGGTACAAGAGATAGCATCTCTCCAAGAAAAACTTCAAGCAACACACAATGAAGGTGAACAGTGTGCACTGGAGGAAGATATAACTGGAAAGGCAAGTGATGCTTGCAATTGAGATGAGGTCGAAGCTGATCATTTTCTTTCTGCAGATCTTGTGGTTTTACTGGCATGGGATCTGTTCAGAAGTGGACCAACTATTACCAAAGGCAAGCTAGCTCACACCTCTGTGAATGTTATCTCACTTAGCTCAGGTTGTGGATTGCATTCAGAATGACACAGATGAAGACTATTACCATCCTACAGGTTTGCATCAGATTGCAGAGATTATCAAGAGAGCCCCACATGAAATCCCAGGTGATGATATAGTTCATTTGTGGTGGCAAGTATTGTCATTATATGTGTGCAGTCATCATTATGAATTGCTGAGTATCAATCGTTCCAGAGTGATGTATGATGCAGGTACTGGTGTATCGAGACACAGATTATGGCTTGATGCCCAGGCTATCAAGCAAGCTGAGGTGTCAAGAATCCTGGGGGGCAAGCCCACTCTTGCCACCGAAGAGATTGCTTCGAGTACAAGCCCTGAATTGCCATCCACATCAATTGTTTCGCAAATACTGGTTCCTGCAATTGGGCACTCTTCAGCAATGTAGTCTAAGCATACAGTAACTCTAACTCTGGGCTGAGCGAGCTTTGGACAAGAGGGAGGCAAAATGCCACTGTCTTGGTTGTCACACACTCAAATGTATATCTACACAGTCTATGTATATGCTGCTGTATCGCCATGTAGACTGACTTCTGACAAATTTTACACTGGCGAACTAACCGTCATCCTGACTTCCTAATAATCTCCTCCCTGCCCAGGGCCTCTGGAGCCTGGGTAAGAATATTAGTCACTGTGTCTGTGGGGGGTGTCATTGTTCACTCTGTGTCTGTTTCTGCAGTGGGGGGGGGGTCATTTTTTGTCATCAAAGCCACTGCTGTGTCTGTTGTGTCTGTTGTTGTGGGGGGGTCCACTGATGGGTCAAAGTTGTCTTTTTTTTTTGCTGACAGTGGGGGGGTCACTTGCTTGTCTTCTCTCTCTGTCTGCTCCTTGTCTTGGGGGTCACTGTCAGCACAACTCATCCATCACTTGTGCCAACTGCTCACTACTTGCTAGTTGCTAGTCCTTGCTACTCTGCTCAGAATAAGTGACCAGTCACCTTATTTTTGTGGGAGAGGGGGTCACTGACAGCACAACTCATTGATGATTTTGTGCCAACTAGTCCCTACTTGCTACTTGCTAGTTACTTGCTAGTTCTGCTCTACTCAGAATAAGCAACTGGTTGCCTATTTTGTGGTCAGTGGTCACTACCAGTGCAACTCATCAATGATTTGTGCCCACTAGTCACTGCTTGCCAGTCACTAGTTGGTAGTTGGTAGTCACTCATTACTACTTACTTGCTACTTCTGCACTCCCCAGAATAAGCAACCAGTTGCCTATTTTTTAGTGAGTGGTCACTGTCACCACTTGCTAGTTGGTAGTTGCCAGTTAATAGTTACTTGCTAGTTCTGTGCTCCCCCAGAATAAGTGACCAGTCACCTATTTTCCACCACTCACTACCAGTCTGTAGTTCAGATACCCTGTCTATCTAGTCTCTGCACTCCAAGTCAACTAGTGTCTACCATCTACTCTTGTCAGTTCCCTTGCCCCTCAGAATAAGTGACCAGTCAGTTATTTTTGCCAGTGGGCAGACAGGTTTCATGTGGCAAAAAGTGAAGTCAAGCTTGACTTTGGAAAGCATATTATTAGGTACTTCTTTCATAGACAATAGACTGGTAGAGAACAATAGAAATTACCACCCCATTGCTATCTGCTTAAGGCAGTAGGTTCATGCCTGCAATGGCTCCATATGTAAAGATGATACAAAGAACTGATGGGAGTTCAACTCAAAAGTGCTATGGTTATCCTCTAGTAGGATACCCCCCTGTGCTCCTTCATCTACCTCCATCAGTTAAACCTAGCCCCCTCACAAAAACCCTTGCTTTGCTTGGGTTTTTGCTTGCCCCTAAGAGTCTGTCAGAATACCAAAATTCCAATGGTTTACTATCCCACATGTTCTCCCCTTATTATTAGGATCAGCCATTCCACCAATGGCAGAATTGATTTGACTAATGTTTTGATGGTGGAGCATATACCATGTTCCATAAGATGATGTGTTCTCATGGCAGAAAGTTTCAAATGTTTTGCTTGAAATCATGGTTAGAACACATGATAAAACAGTGAAAATATTTGTACAATGATTTACCCATTAATCATAAGGATAAACACTATGCATGTTCCTATGAAAAGCATTATACATGACACTATCACATTTTCTGTCCTAGAACATTAGATCAGATCATGTTATCCATTGATGATCAATGTTTTATTCAGGAACATTTCATGAAAAGAGTATCTGCTAAATTTGAAGATTTTACTATGTTTAGAGTCAAACCATTAGATAATGCCCCCAGTGTCACCTGGTAGAGACCTGAAGAGTATCATTATCCATGAGGAGTTTCAGGCTAATTTCTGTCTTCACTGTTATCCAGCATATCTACAGTCAACAACTTGATGACCTGCCCCTCCATGAACATTATTGGTCTCCTGGCTCCATCAACAGTTTTTTTGCTGAAAACATCTCAGAATAAATGTTTGGGGAACCCTGAAAAAAATATCCACTCACACATGCAATTCTCCATGATAACTTTGACAATAGCTGCACATAGTCCATTCATATCACCATCATAAGCATGAAAAACTGCTTTGACAGCTTTTGAAACAGTGGTCTGTGTATTGGAGTTTTTGTATTCCTCCACAGACAATGATAAAACCTTCTTCCACACATTTTGCCCATGCTGCATTAAAAAATAAGAATACTCAGCAACAAGTAAGCATCCTAAAAGAATAAGTCAATCATGTGCAGACAATGATGAACCCCTACCAATGGCATGTTCAGCTATTGATTGAACAGTTGGGGACTTCCTCAACAAATTGACATCTTGGAGTAGGGGTGGCATTGGGATTTCAGCATTCACTTCAAAGATTGGCTGTGATTAAATATGTTGGACTTGGAATATGAAGATAGCAATCTAACAATTACAAGCTAAAATGTCAATGGAATGCATTGAAAACATTATGGTGACAGCATGAGTGAATAATATATCCAATCAGTGACAGTGTATGTGGGGATGCCCACCTCCTGTCACAGAACAGGCACCAATGATTCAATACACAATGGAAATCAGAACATACTCCAAAATGCCATGCACTTACTCACATTCAGCTATATGAGGTGTCATAGGAAAGCCATCAACATCAGCAGGCATCCAGTGCAGCATACCTGAATGACTTACAAGCTATGAATAAAATGGAAGTAAAGGTAATCAGCAAATATCCACTACTTCCCTGAATGCACATACATCCTTTCATACCACCAAGATCAGCACAGATGCAGCTGAACATGCCATCAAATCACTCACTGCCTGTCATGCCACCACCATGAAGAGTGTGCAGGTGAGGGCATTCAGCACAGATCCAGCCAAACATGCCATCAAATCACTCACATCCTGTCATGCCACCACCATGAAGAGTGTGCAGGTGAGGGCATTCAGCATAGATCCAGCCAAACATGCCATCAAATCACTCACTGCCTGTCATGCCACCACCATGAAGAGTGTGCAGGTGAGGGCATTCAGCACAGATACAGCCAAACATGCCATCAAATCACTCACTCCCTGTCATGCCACCACCATGAAGAGTGTGCAGGTGAGGGCATTCAGCACAGATCCAGCCAAACATGCCATCAAATCACTCACAAGCTGTCATGCCACCACCATGAAGAGTGTGCAGGTGAGGGCATTCAGCACAGATCCAGCCAAACATGCCATCAAATCACTCACTTGCTGTCATGCCACCACCATGAAGAGTGTGCAGGTGAGGGCATTCAGCATAGGTCCAGCCAAGCATGCCATCAAATCACTCACAAGCTGTCATGCCACCACCATGAAGAGTGTGCAGGTGAGGGCATTCAGCACAGATCCAGCCAAACATGCCATCAAATCACTCACTGCCTGTCATGCCACCACCATGAAGAGTGTGCAGATGAGGGCATTCACCACAGATCCAGCCAAACATGCCATCAAATCACTCACTTCCTGTCATGCCACCACCATGAAGAGTGTGCAGGTGAGGGCATTCAGCACAGATCCAGCCAAACATGCCATCAAATCACTCACTGCCTGTCATGCCACCACCATGAAGAGTGTGCAGGTGGGGCATTCAGCACAGATCCAGCCAAACATGCCATCAAATCACTCACTGCCTGTCATGCCACCACCATGAAGAGTGTGCAGGTGAGGGCATTCAGCACAGATCCAGCCAAACATGCCATCAAATCACTCACTTCCTGTCATGCCACCACCATGAAGAGTGTGCAGGTGAGGGCATTCAGCACAGATCCAGCCAAACATGCCATCAAATCACTCACTGCCTGTCATGCCACCACCATGAAGAGTGTGCAGGTGAGGGCATTCAGCACAGATCCAGCCAAACATGCCATCAAATCACTCACTGCCTGTCATGCCACCACCATGAAGAGTGTGCAGGTGAGGGCATTCAGCACAGATCCAGCCAAACATGCCATCAAATCACTCACTGCCTGTCATGCCACCACCATGAAGAGTGTGCAGGTGAGGGCATTCAGCACAGATCCAGCCAAACATGCCATCAAATCACTCACAAGCTGTCATGCCACCACCATGAAGAGTGTGCAGGTGAGGCATTCAGCACAGGTCCAGCCAAACATGCCATCAAATCACTCACTTGCTGTCATGCCACCACCATGAAGAGTGTGCAGGTGAGGGCATTCAGCACAGATCCAGCCAAACATGCCATCAAATCACTCACTCGCTGTCATGCCACCACCATGAAGAGTGTGCAGTTGAGGGCATTCAGCACAGATCCAGCCAAACATGCCATCAAATCACTCACTCGCTGTCATGCCACCACCATGAAGAGTGTGCAGGTGAGGGCATTCACCACAGATCCAGCCAAACATGCCATCAAATCACTCACTTCCTGTCATGCCACCACCATGAAGAGTGTGCAGGTGAGGGCATTCAGCACAGATCCAGCCAAACATGCCATCAAATCACTCACAAGCTGTCATGCCACCACCATGAAGAGTGTGCAGGTGAGGGCATTCAGCACAGATCCAGCCAAACATGCCATCAAATCACTCACTTCCTGTCATGCCACCACCATGAAGAGTGTGCAGGTGAGGGCATTCAGCATAGGTCCAGCCAAGCATGCCATCAAATCACTCACAAGCTGTCATGCCACCACCATGAAGAGTGTGCAGGTGAGGGCATTCAGCACAGATCCAGCCAAACATGCCATCAAATCACTCACATGCTGTCATGCCACCACCATGAAGAGTGTGCAGATGAGGGCATTCACCACAGATCCAGCCAAACATGCCATCAAATCACTCACAAGCTGTCATGCCACCACCATGAAGAGTGTGCAGGTGAGGGCATTCAGCACAGATCCAGCCAAACATGCCATCAAATCACTCACTGCCTGTCATGCCACCACCATGAAGAGTGTGCAGGTGGGGGCATTCAGCACAGATCCAGCCAAACATGCCATCAAATCACTCACTGCCTGTCATGCCACCACCATGAAGAGTGTGCAGATGAGGGCATTCACCACAGATCCAGCCAAACATGCCATCAAATCACTCACAAGCTGTCATGCCACCACCATGAAGAGTGTGCAGGTGAGGGCATTCAGCACAGATCCAGCCAAACATGCCATCAAATCACTCACAAGCTGTCATGCCACCACCATGAAGAGTGTGCAGGTGAAGGCATTCACCACAGATCCAGCCAAACATGCCATCAAATCACTCACAAGCTGTCATGCCACCACCATGAAGAGTGTGCAGGTGAGGGCATTCAGCACAGATCCAGCCAAACATGCCATCAAATCACTCACTTCCTGTCATGCCACCACCATGAAGAGTGTGCAGGTGAGGGCATTCAGCACAGATCCAGCCAAACATGCCATCAAATCACTCACTCCCTGTCATGCCACCACCATGAAGAGTGTGCAGGTGAGGGCATTCAGCACAGATACAGCCAAACATGCCATCAAATCACTCACTTGCTGTCATGCCACCACCATGAAGAGTGTGCAGGTGAGGGCATTCAGCACAGATCCAGCCAAACATGCCATCAAATCACTCACATCCTGTCATGCCACCACCATGAAGAGTGTGCAGGTGAGGGCATTCAGCACAGATCCAGCCAAACATGCCATCAAATCACTCACAAGCTGTCATGCCACCACCATGAAGAGTGTGCAGGTGAGGGCATTCAGCACAGATCCAGCCAAACATGCCATCAAATCACTCACTTGCTGTCATGCCACCACCATGAAGAGTGTGCAGGTGAGGGCATTCAGCACAGATCCAGCCAAACATGCCATCAAATCACTCACTCCCTGTCATGCCACCACCATGAAGTGTGCAGGTGAGGGCATTCAGCACAGATACAGCCAAACATGCCATCAAATCACTCACTTGCTGTCATGCCACCACCATGAAGAGTGTGCAGGTGAGGGCATTCACCACAGATCCAGCCAAACATGCCATCAAATCACTCACAAGCTGTCATGCCACCACCATGAAGAGTGTGCAGGTGAGGGCATTCAGCACAGATCCAGCCAAACATGCCATCAAATCACTCACTCCCTGTCATGCCACCACCATGAAGAGTGTGCAGGTGAGGGCATTCAGCACAGATCCAGCCAAACATGCCCTCAAATCACTCACTGCCTGTCATGCCACCACCATGAAGAGTGTGCAGGTGAGGGCATTCAGCACAGATCCAGCCAAACATGCCATCAAATCACTCACATCCTGTCATGCCACCACCATGAAGAGTGTGCAGGTGAGGGCATTCAGCACAGATCCAGCCAAGCATGCCATCAAATCACTCACATACTGTCATGCCACCACCATGCAGATGGCAGGTGAGCCCAGTCATTGGGACCAATATGGCATAAAATTACTCACATGCTGTTGATATGAATTATTTACCCCATATTGCAATAGTATTTAGTTATTCACCCCACAATTTGGAAACCAACTCAACAGATTCCCCTCAAGGATTTCCACATCCACTTGAAGGTTCTTCTCAAAGCCCAACTCCATGTAGTGCCTCAATGTCCTTTAGAACATCAGTATCTGTTCCACCATGCAATTGCTTACTTACTTGTCCACAGCATATGTAACACATATCCCAATGCTTGACTGCTGTGTTGATATAAGCAACCTTTGTAAACCTTCCTCATTTAGCATATTTGCTGTGCACTCCATCAAAGAAGTGCAATCTGCATCCTGTCGATTCATCTCTGCCAATCAGTAGCTCTTAGTAGTGTTGCCTTCAAGCAAGGAAATACCCACTCTGAAGTGATACATATCCCTTAGGTGGAAACTTGCACCTATCAAGCTCATGCTTTACATGTCCAAGGCACTTGTCCCTCAATTCTCCTTCCTTCTTTGCCACCATTTCTGGCACTTCCTCTATTTCGAAGCCTTCATCTTCAAGTTCTTGAATTGCCTCAACATACATGGCATCACCCTTTGTCACCAACACTATCACTGGAACTAAGCAGGCCATCGGTTATACATGACAACCATCTCTAAGCAATAGTATTCACCATGTCGGGTATCACACTCATTGAAGAATTTCTGCTCCGCAGCAGTTACTGTCCTGTGGCAGTCGGTCATGGGGATGCAAAACCTAGATTAATCCATTGCTTTAGCCTGCATTCACTCACGATGTAATCCTTACCAGATAGCATGGATGCGCTCATTCACTCTTGTAGTGACAGCACGTTCAGTCACGAAGTTCCTCATCTGGTCAAACTCCTGTGCGGAGCCCGCTTCAAACCCGCAGGAGTCGTGGAATACGAAGCCTGGGTTGCTCCGAAACACAAGCTCATGCTGGATATCATGATAACCACGCTGGATGCACTCGGCTTCAACACGAATTTCCAGGCACCACAAACATAGAAGCATACTGTCAAAGTGCCCTGCACGATGTCACTCTCGATCTAAAAGTCGTCAGGCGGCTGTCAGTGACTCTACAGGTCCATACCTTGTTTTCCTCCCCATCAAAAATCTCTGGCTCATCCGTAGAGTTGCAGACCCTTTGCAAGATGGTGGTTTTACCCGCATTTGCTCTACCCATGATCAAAATCCGGAAGCGCTCAATCTTCTTCAAGTATTCATTCGCCATCTTAGAATCGAGGCGATAAGCAGATCCAGAAGACGTTGTTGCTGTGACTCGACGTCAGACAGCATGGAATTACCAAATGCGTTATGCGACAGTACTTACCTTGGGAGTTGGCTTCGACCTGAGCTGGAACTTGACTCACTGCATTGCCAGAGAGATTGCTAGGTGCTGTATCCCCACATCAAGAGCTCATCTATTGGAGGCTAGAAAGAATCATACCTGCACCCGTAGCTTTGGTTGCAACAGGAACTAAATCACTTGCATCGCGTTGGCTGATGCGATGAGAATCCCTGCCACTTGCTGGCGAGAGCGACTCGAACCACTTTTTGATACGACGACCAGGAGCCATGCGGAAGTATGCTATGATTCTTTATCCTGCACGGTACAGCCTGCTTAAGGCAAGTGGAAGATCAGTGTGAAGCCCGTCGCCAGAGTGGTACTCACGACGACTCGCAGCTTGATCGATATCAAAAGATGTCTATCTCGCTATTTCCCACGAACATGGCCCTATAGCTACCTGAATGCCAAAGATTAGTAAGGTTCAGTGGCTTGGACTGAGATCGAAAACCACATGGTTTTTTACGTGTCAAAAAGGCAATTCTCGTGGCCAGACCCGAGTTGCGACAACCTACAAAGGCAAGGGCCCGAGTGGAGGCGCGCGCCTAGGGGGGTTCTCACGGGCCACGCCCGCTAATATAGAAGACGAGCCTTCGGCTCGTATAGAAGATTAATTAACTTGTAAGATGCCGCAAGGCCCTTACATGAGGGCGTCGAGGTTATCTACCTAATACCTTGCTGAATGTTGCTGAACTTGTACACATCCAACCCACCACACCATGTAATAAGGGTAATTATCCGCATCTGGGAGTGATAAATAGGCAACCAGCCGAAGTTGCAACTCGGGGTGACCTAAAATGAGAAAGGAAAAATGAGAACTGTTTGCTAAAAGGAAAAGAAGTACGACGGCGACGACAAGTCACCAAGCAAGAGAAGTGATGACGGTAAAATATATGTACTGATCCAAACATCAAGATGATTTCCTCTCCTTCCCCCTCTTTCTCCTCTCCCTGGGGACGGAATAACAAACCATCAACGAGAAAAAAAGAAGATGCGACATTCGCAGGGACATTGTTCAATTTTGCATAGAAATTTTTTCCTGCATTGTCAACCATGCCATCTTGAACCTTCTCGTGCTCCTTTCTGTGGCTCAGCATTAGCGGTTGTCGGTGAACTGCTGGTATTGCTGGGCTGGCTCTTGAGCGACATCGCAGCCATCGACGGCATGGCTATCGGTCCCGCTTGCGAAGGAACGAAAGGCTGACTAGGCGGGGGAAATTGGCCAGAGGTATAAGCAAAGCAGCTTGTGGTGAGCTGCCAGATGGACTGTATCGATGTTGTCGTCGACATGCTGGGGTGTAGTGTCAGAGAGAGCTGCTTACGGTTGTAGGGCAGCAGCGCTATATCTCTGAAACTCCCTAGTCCAATTACAGATCCCCGTAGACCGGATAATGACCTCGGATTTCCTGTGCAAGCTGCTTCAATGCATCTAACAAATGATCAGAGAGACTATCGTTAGAATCGAATCCGACAGTAGCTACCCATTGTCCCTTGCTTCGTTTTCTGTGCAAACGCGATCAATTCCGTCATCCGACTCACGCCCTCGGCCAGCTGCAAAACGTCACATTGCTGACGTTCGGAGCACGTCGGCGACTTACCTCCACGTGTCGCATAGTCAACCGCGGGATGCCAAAGGCATTCACAGGCTGGCATGGTACAGATGAATCGATGATGAGTACCCGATGCTCTTCCCACTGCCTATCTTCTTCGGTGCGATGGGTGCCTGGAACACCATTTGGACTAGACGCCTTGGATCACTCGATAACACAATAGCATGCAGAGAGGCGGACTTCTCGTGTGCGTGCTCATCGAATTAGAGATACTCGAATTTGAGCAAACACTGAAACTGTTGCTGACGGGTTGACATGCAACCCGGCACTGGGAATGATAATATGTGAACGGTAAGCGAACCTCGCAGTTACCGTGTACCCGTGGATATGCTTGTATGCCTAGTCTGCAGTAACCCACTCTACCACTGCATAAGCCTGGCCCATCAAGTTGTTCTCTTGCGTAGTCGCCAGATAAACTGAAGTGACATGACATGGCCAATTTCTGTTTAGTGGGATGCGTGAATAAGATGTGGCAAATGCAACCCAAGCACGTGCCGAACAGTTTAGCCTCTTGTTGTCCTTCCACAACGTGATATTCATCACCGCTCTCAAGGTAAAGCGGTCCTCTGGGTCATCCCAAAATTGTAGTTGATCTTTCTGTCAGATGATCATTAACGGACGCCACAACAGCCGAAGATGGCTAACCCCATGACCCTCGCCCGAATGCTGGACATTAAACTGCAGCATCCCTCGCCGAACCCCAAGTGGGGTTAGGATTGCATGGCATGTTGTAGACCCCAATTATGTTGTACTCGAGAATCACGACCAGTTGCGGTTGCAATGCACCTGGATCGGACGCAGCAGGGTTCATAGGTACTGCGATCTCGACTGTCCTTGCAGCGGGCGTGGCGCGACGGGTGGTTGCATCGACAGAGATTGTCCTTACTGAAGGGATGGTTGAGTTTACGAAGGCATCCATGCAATTGGTACGAGTGAAGATGGTGAGAACTGCGATTGCAAGGTTCGTGGCATATGGGATAGTCCAGTCTGTGATGGTAGTATGCCAGGTGGCACTTGTGGTTGAAATTGCATTGTTACTGTACATGCCCCATTACATGGGAGGAAAATGTTGTGAGGGGTAATGCATGATCACATTTCCCTGGGACCCACTGTACAAGAACCAGAATTTTTCCGCAGTTGCACTGCAATGTTGATGGGGGTTGGACGTTGGCAGCCCGTACGGGTTTGTGGGGGGTTGATAGTATTGGTCAGCCGGTCAGCCATCGCCTGCGACATTTCCATGCCATCATTCTGGGCGGCCCGAGGATGAAAGGAAAATGTGGTACAGCTGTTTTGTATTTGAGTCGCACCAAGGACCGTGTTTCCAGGAAACTAGGGATTAGAGATGGCGACAAGCGCGTTTTTCGCTATGACCCATTGGTGGGCCCGTGAAGGGCGGGTGCTGCCATCCAGCCTGAAGCAAATCAGTCCAAGGTATCTGGAAACATTGATCTAGGAATAGAACCTGCCAGACGAAGCATTACGGGTTTTTGACCTGGTTAACGCAGTTAGTCGGGGAAAGAGACTTGTACGTTCATGGCCATGTTCATGCTATTGAGGGCTGGCTGACGCGGGATTATGGTTGGGACATGACCGACGGAGTCGTTCGAACCTTCATGACGGTGTGACTGGGTTGGGCGTACCTGCATACCGTTTCGGGGAGATGAGGCTGGTAGGCATTGCCGTGAGACAACCGAGGGCGGAGATTTGAGCCGAACCTGATCTGCCGGTGGGTTGATTTGTGGGCTCTAATCCCGCTGCAAGCTGTTTTGCTACTCTGAGCCGACATCGGGAAGGAATTATGATTGGTTTGGGCGTCGCGTCCGAGAAGGAACATTAAACATTTGGGGATTATTTGGCGTTCACCATGAGCCTGAGGTTCATGAAGCTTTGTTGTTGAGGTAAGAAGTGGATGTTTGAGATGGGAGGAAGCTCCCTGCGCATTTCGGGCCATGTTCACCCAAAACGTTTTCGGAATCGAGTGAATACGAAGTCGGGTCAACGTAGAATATGCGCGAGAAGCAAAGTGGCTGTGCTCTCCCTCCCGTACTTCGTACATATTAGTGTCGCACCACCGTCCAACTATTTGGTGCCGGAAAGTACACTGTAAGACTTCATTCATACTGCGTCCAGGTCATAGTGTTGACCCCTTCGTAGCATTCAATTGAACGAACGTTCTGTGCCCCTTTAGTTGGTCAGGACCGTCAGGACCTTCTTGCCGGGTTACCGGACCTATCGACGAGTACAATATCCAGGAGGACACGAAACAGATCACACTAGTTTCGTAAGAACATTTCAGTGTCTATGGTGTAACGGTAATTATGAATAATGCCTTCTCGCGCTGAACACTTTATGCTTGGATTATCTGTTTCAACATTTTCTTGGATGCATTTCCGATGTCACCCAACAGAAAACATGGAGGCTGTATGTGGAGGTGCCAACATTTTCGACTTGATCAGTAAGGACATTTCCCATTTCATGCAAACTTTTTGCTCCTTAGCGGCCTTGACATTGAAGTTGGTAGGAAGCCTGTTCACAGCTTTCAACAGGTCAAGAGCGTAAGCGTCACTTTACACCTATGAATCAACCGCATGTGATTAACTATATCAACACAGAACGAGTTTCTGTCGCTTGGCTTTACTTAGCAATCTCATGGTTCTGTTGTTGGGCGAGGCAACGTCTACGAAGGTCGTGAAAGAGGCACTCGCTAGGGCTGCAAAGGGGCGGACGATGATCGCCATTGCCCACCGTTTGTCTACTCAGACTGCATGTAGTCATTGCTGCATAGTTACTTTATCAAGGATGGCCGTGTCAGCGAAGCTAGCACCGATGACGAAGCTTCTCGTATTGAGAGGAGATTGGAACGAAACATGTTCAGCTGCAGGTCTTGAAGAAACAGACATTTTGGCGCCTACGCTATATTAATCAACGTTTCCATTCCAGCCATTGGGTAATTCTAAGTAACCTTGGTGGTGCCTCTACACTTGGTACAGTCGGTGGTGCTATCTGGCATGGAATTATGTAAATGTGCCGGTAATTCTCCAAGGGTAGGTTTACACTGGCTGCCTTATAATACTTCTTGGAACACCAAAAACTCTGCATCCTAGGGCGAACGGCTAGTTGGCACTGTACTATTTCAACCATGAACGCTCGCACACCAGTCACACTGCAGGCGAAGGCCTGATGATCTGACCACTAAGCTGAGCTTCAAATTCACTTTCAACGAAAAAATTGAAGAATGCCCAACAGGTGTGTTAAGACATGTGGGAATTTGTTGATAGCCTGGAACTTTCCAACTGTCTATACCGAAAATGTGACAAGTTCAAATGGATGTACAGTACACTACCTCATAATGCATCACGACGGGTCTTCCAAAATTCTATGCATTACAAGTGATTTTTATCAACCTAGTTAGGGTCCAGGGGGGGTGTGAGTAGTTTTTGAACCCATGTTTCTGTGCATTTATCATATTTTGTGATATGTGTGAGATTGGATCACATGATTCACACAAATCACACATAGTGGGATTTGCTCACAACCATAATAGCCAATGTCACACAATCAGACATGGTGTGATTTGTGTGGACCATGTGATCTGATCCCACACAAATCAGACATGTTGTGATTTGCGTGAGATTGGATCACATGATCCCATGCAAATCAGACATGGTGTGATTTGTGTGGATCATGTGACCTGATCCCACACAAATCAGACATGTTGTGATTTGTGTGAGATTGGATCACATGATCCACACAAATCACAACATGTCTGATTTGTGTGGGATCAGATCACATGGTCCACACAAATCACACCATGTCTGATTTGCATGGGATCAGATCACATGGTCCACACAAATCACACCATGTCTGATTTGCATGGGATCATGTGATCCAATCTCATGCAAATCACAACATGTCTGATTTGTGTGGGATCAGATCACATGATCCACACAAATCACACCATGTCTGATTTGCGTGGGATCAGATCACATGATTCACACAAATCCCGACATGTCTAATTTGTGTGGGATCAGATCACATGGTCCACACAAATCACACCATGTCTGATTTGCATGGGATCAGATCACATGGTCCACACAAATCAGACATGTTGTGATTTGCATGGGATCAGATCACATGATTCACACAAATCACACCATGTCTGATTTGCATGACATTGGCTATTATGGTTGTGAGCAAATCCCACTATGTGTGATTTGTGTACAAGGGCATATGTAATATATTGGCCAATATATCACACCAATAGTCATGAAGTGTGTTGTCTCACACAATTCTCATCATGTCCGATTTGCATGACATTGGGTGTTGTGAGCACATCCCACTATATGACATTTGTCATCAACAGCATATTTACAAGTGATGTGCACCTATCATATTTTGTGATTTACATGGGATCAGATCCCATGATTGATTTTGCATCATAGTGGGTTTTATTTATTGTGGCTGTGAGTGACCAACTCCCACTATATGGAATGGGTGCAAGGGAATATGTACCAATAATGTGTAAATCTATAGACTTTTAGGGTTAGGGTTATGTGCATGGACTTATTTCAGTACAATACTTACTTATGAAGTTAGTGAATGTTGAACTTAGGTTAAATTGATCATGTGTGACCACTGAAGGGGCCCCCCCAACAACCAGTGGTCACACATGATCAATTTAACCTAAGTTCAACATTCACTAACTTGACAACAGTTATCATTATATCATATACATCTTTTTCAAACTTGTGTTGTGCTTGGTCTACCAACTCTCTCATGAGCATGTTCAGTCTGCCAATGTAGTTGCTGAACTCATTGTAGTCCTGAAATGATGCCATGACATTTTTCCATGCTTCTGAATCTTGCCAAGGCTTGCATGCAACCATACATCACTGTTGAATATGCATTACCCCAACTTGAGGATGCAATTGGTGGCCAGTGCTTGGAGTGAATATGCACATCTGGGGCTGAGATATGTATACACAAAACCACGCAGAAGTGCCTCAGTCTGCAAAATTCAGAATTTCTCCATGCCAGCTGCAAGAGTCATGACCTAACATATATCATCTGAAAGCTCTCCTCAAGTAGTATGTTGACCTCAAAAAGCAAGGGGTAAATCTTCAGAGCTGAGGGAGGTACAGCCATACAGGGTATGCAGTGTCATAGGACAACTCAGTAGGAGGGGGAAAGGGGAGGTGTCTGAATGATAACTGCTGTTGCAACAGACATAGAACAGTAGGAAATGGTAGAGCAAAAAATGAAGAATACATAGAAAAGACAAGCAACTGACCCACACTCCCAGTCACAAGATATTGGCAAAATTGTTTGGATATACCCTCATCTGCAAAAATCTGAATTTTTCCACAATGGCTGCACCTATCACAGTGAGAAGTACACCATTTGAAAGCTTGGATCAAGTAGTATAACACCCCAGAAAAGCAAGAGGTATGGCTGTGGAATGCAGGAGATATTTGATATGGCATTGTATGGTGACACAGCAGGGGGAGAGAGAGGAACTGTCCACTGAACAACTGTGAGGCCAGTGGACATGAAGCTTCAGTAGACAATTCTATGAGCATATGGGAGAGCTCAGTGCAAAAGGAACTTCACCAATTGAAGTGTCTGAACCCAGGTTATCATCACCATTTCATAGTCCTCCAGATGCAGGCCTGGTCATATCTCCAAAACAGCTGCACAGAATTTGACAATAAAGCAGTTGATGGTGGCAGCTTGGTGAGAATAACACAAATACAAATTTGCAAGAGGATGAGCCAGAAAATGAGGCAGATATGATGCCAGGAGTGGTTGCCAGTAGGCCTGGACACAGATGTAGACATCTTGAGAGCCACTGAGCATGTTACCATAAGCAAGGCATCACCAAATACTAGTTGTGAACAAGTGGTACCACCATGCACAAAAACCAAGAGGCCCAGCATGAGAATGAGCAAGATATGCCATCCTGACCTCCCCAGCCTGTTCAGACCCAAATACATCTGGAACCACATATGCATGTGCAACAGCTCATATATCTTCTGGTATGTTTCATCTAGTAGATTAATGTCTGAAAAAAAAAGCAATTTCCATTTGGTATCTATACATAATGGTACATGACTTGACACCCCTACACCATATTCTGTGATTGATCAGTTGGGGGGGTAATGGACCTCATACCTGGTTTTCAGGCAACTCAATGCAATGGTAGGTCAAGTGGTGTGACAGTTTTATTGATGTATTTGCAGCAGGAATGGATTCTGAGTCTGGGTGTAGAGATGTGCACTACAAGTTGTATAAGGAAGCAGACACCTCCCTATGGAAAGCTGGAGCATCATGCTCCTCTGGATTTCGGATTTCAGTGGAATGGATTCCGGATTTGGGAGTTTGGCACATGAGGACCTCAGGTACCGCTGTTGGTAGTTTTACCTTTCTAATTCAGGAATACTGCTTTCTTGACTTGGGACTTTGGGACTTTGGCATTTCAAACTTTGGCATTTCAGACTTGAGATTTGGGAGTTTTGTATTTGAGACTTTGAAGTATTGTACTTACAACTTTGAGTTTCTGTACTTAGGATATGGGCATTTCATACTTTAGCTGGGCCAGTTAAGATACAGCAGCATGGTCAATTGAGACAAGCCAGGTAAGACATAGCAGCATAGTCAATTGAAAAATCCATTCCTCACACCACTCATGTAATAATATTCATCTGACTTGTCAAAGAGAAACTCTCGATCTTCACAAAGTGGAAGGGAATTATCATCAGTGGGGGAAAAAATGCTAGACGATTGAAGGACAGTGATTGCATTTGCATGTTCGCATATCATCTGCAGAGGTTGTGGTAGAAAGTCCCACACCTTCCTCGACCTAGTAGGGTAACCCATCAACATGGTAGAATAAAAACGAGACCTGAAAACATCAGCAAAGCTCATAGCAAGTGGCACACACACCAGGGTTGTGCCACCACTGTACAGTCACTGTGACTGCTCTTGACACCTGCCAAACTCCTTGACTCATATGTCAAATTTTCTATATTACAGGTCAAGCCACCAACATGAAACCATAGTGTTACTAGCAGAGAATGTGGGTTACTGTGCATATGGGAGGCACAACAAGCCATGGCAGGACAAACAGCTGCTATCTGTATGAACATGCATGCTCACAACACCATCTTGCATGCCATACTGGAATGCATGGCCACCCAATTGCAATACAAAGCGAAACATGCCATTACTGGCTGACAGCGAGGGTCAGCACACTGAATGAGAGGTGAAATGAAATGAGGTGCTGCCTGAGCCACCTCGAACCGGCATCATGCACCTAGGTAGGACCTTCACAGTTGCCCATGGATGTGGAAAATAAAAATGGGCACTGAAATCATCAGTGATATTCATACAAGGCGAAGCACTCACCATGCCCAAGTGGCCCCCAGGCAGCTACTGTGACACCTCTCGACATGAACAAATTCAATCCGAAATAATTTCGGGGTGGTCCTCGATACTAAGCACATGCTATGACGGGGCTAACAGTGCCAGAAACATTCAAATGGGAGGAGACACGTACCCTGATGAGCATATACATGCTCTTGCTGCCATTTCGGCCTTTTGACAACTCTGGGAACACCTGAAACCACCCTTAGGTCTTCCAAACTATTACCAGCAGCAGGGGGTGCCTCCAAGGTGGACTCGGAATGACAGTGATCCTTCCGACAGTCAAAAATGGCGGCCTCACAACCATGGTACAAGGCTGGAGCACGTGCACTACACAAGGACTACTGAAACAGGAAGTTGCTACAATGTGGCACAGCAAACACAACCACACAACATTACTCCATGGGCTCGAAGCTCACTTGCAGTAGAAGCTACACTTGTTTGTTGAATTGTTTTTTTGGTATACATTCATTTTGAGTTATATTTTAAGCATTCCTACTTATCACACAGTGGTGCTTCAGGGGGTGTGTTGGAAATTGAATCACCTCACATGTCATCTGTATGATACTGTGTTTGGTGACCGTGCGAGTATTTGGTTGCTTACATAAGCACTTCGAGCGCACATGTAGTGTAGTCAGCTAATTTTATCCCATCCTGTACATAGAGTACAGCTTTTACACTGTTCCCTAAGTACGTAGTTGAGTCGCTACCGAGGCCACCTACAGCACCCTTTCAATAGTGTGTACTTGAGGCAGTTGATTCAGACACAATAGCTTGTCTTTTGTATTGAATTGAATGCATGTGTTGGGGAAACCTGAGGCCCATAAAAAGTGTGAACTGCAAAATGTAAAATTCCAAAGTACAAAAATGATGAGTTCCATGCAGGATGCATGAGATGTCAGTGTCAATTAACCCAGCTAAAATGTTGCAGGTACAAAATGCCCATGTCCTACATACAAAACTCTAAAGTTGTAAGTACAATACTTCAAAGTCTCAAATACAAAACTCCCAAATCTCAAGTCCGAAATGCCAAAGTTCGAAATGCCGAAGTCCCAAAGTCCCAAGTCAAGAAAGCGGTATTCCTGAATTAGAAAGGTAAAACTACCAACAGCGGTACCCGGGGTCCTCATGTGCCAAACTCCCAAATCCGGAATCCATTCCACTGAAATCCGAAATCTGGGGGAGCATGATGCTCTGGCTTTCCATACCTCCCTGCTTTGAAGGAGGGGCTTGAAGGATGTGAGCAGGCCCTCACTTGAACTGTGGGCCTGTTCACTGGTATTCCAACTCTCATTTGTGTGCAGTGGACTTATGGTTCCTCTATCCTAGGCTTTATGGAGTTCTACATCAAGTATTTGAGACCACAAGGCTGGGGATCAAGCCAAAGCAAGCCCAGAGCCTCATCTGGCATTTGAGATGAGGGCAGTGTTGCCTACATGTTTTTTATGTGCCTCTTAGATGTTTATACTCACTGTTACATCATTATACAGTGTGCAAAGGTTTTCAAGGAGAGCAAGCAGCATGAGACCCCCTCAAAGCTTAGTTATAGGTTCTTAGGAGCAGCAGCACCCTCAATATTGAGCATCAAGCTTGAAGGCTCAAGTATTTCATTTCTTTTGTGGATATCTCACTTATGGTGGTACAGTTACAGGTCTACTCCAGTGGAGCACTCTCAGTCTCTTCTAGAAGACACTCCCTGGGGTCCCACCTTGATTTGGGCAACTGAGCTCTGCCTCATTGTACCCTTACTCTACTCTCATTTGAGGGCCCATGTTTCACAGATGGTCATTGGGTGGGTAGGGTGAGGATTCAAGGAGGACAAGCAGACCCTTCAGTCAACTATTGGCCTGAAACTGGGACACCTGACATGTACAGTGAGCAACAAAAACATTGCAATGTTTGCAACATTTTGATTGTATGTAAGATAGCTTGGGATTGGTTGTGGCTGTGCTAATGCCATAGGGAAGACAATTGTAGCCCTTGGTCCCAGCTTTCCATTGGTGGTCTTCCCAAGCTCAGGAGTGATGTGGCTGTGATGGTATGGGCCAATTACTAAGGCCTAATAATCTTACCCGTGCCCCAGAGCCTCTGGGGCCCGCGACGTCCCTCCCCAGGGTACCAATGTCCGGCGACATCTCTGTGACGTCTTTCGGTGACGTCCCTCTGCGCAGTTCGTCGACGGATCGTGCCACCATCAGTGGTGACATCTCTGCAATGTCTTTCGGTGACGTCCCTCTGCGCAGTTCATCGACGGATTGTGCCACCGTTAACAGTGATGTCCCTCTGGAGGGTGCCAATGTCCGGCGACGTCTCTGCGACGTCTTTTGGTGACGTCCCTGTCTGGCAACATCTCTGCAATGTCTTTTGGTGACGTCCCTGTCTGGCGACGTCTCTGCGACGTCTTTTGGTGACGTCCCTGTCCGGCGACGTCTCTGCGATGTCTTTTGGTGATGTCCCTGTCCGGCGACGTCTCTGCGATGTCTTTTGGTGACATCCCTGTCCGGCGATGTCTCTGCGACATCTTTTGGTGACGTCCCTGTCTGGCAACGTCTCTGTGACGTCTTTTGGTGACGTCCCTGTCCGGCGACGTCTCTGCGACGTCTTTTGGTGACATCCCTGTCCGGCGACGTCTCTGTGACGTCTTTTGGTGACGTCCCTGTCCGGCGACGTCTCTGCGACGTCTTTTGGTGACATCCCTGTCCGGCGACATCTCTGTGACGTCTTTTGGTGACGTCCCTGTCCGGCGACATCTCTGTGATGTCTTTTGGTGACATCCCTGTCCGGCGACGTCTCTGTGACGTCTTTTGGTGATGTCCCTGTCTGGTGACGTCTCTGTGACGTCTTTTGGTGACATCCCTGTCTGGCGACATCTCTGCGACGTCTTTTGGTGACATCCCTGTCCGGCGACGTCTCTGCGACGTCTTTTGGTGACGTCCCTGTCTGGTGATGTCTCTGTGATGTCTTTTGGTGACATCCCTCCCCAGGGTACCAATGTCCAGCGACATCTCTGTGATGTCTTTTGGTGATGTCCCTCTGCGCAATTCGTCGACAGATTGTGCCACCATTAACAGTGATGTCCATCTGGAGGGTGCCAATGTCTGGTGACGTCTCTGTGACATCTTTTGGTGACATCCCTCCCCAGGGTGCCAATGTCTGGTGATGTCTCTGCATCGTCTTTTGGTGATGTCCCTGTCCAGTGACATCCCTCCCCAAGGTGCCAACATCTGGCAATGTCTTTTGGTGATGTCCCTCCCCAGGGTACCAATGTCTGGCAACATCTCTGTGATGTCTTTTGGTGACATCCCTCTGCACAATTTGTCAACAGATTGTGCCACCATTAGCAGTGATGTCCCTCAGGTGCCAATATCCAGTGATGTCTCTGCAATGTCTTTTGGTGATGTCCCTCCCCAGGGTACCAATGTCTGGTGACATCTCTGCAATGTCTTTTGGTGATGTCCCTCCCCAGGGTGCCAATGTCCGGCAATGTCTCTGCGATGTCTTTTGGTGACATCCCTCCCCAGGGTGCCAATGTCCAGCGACATCTCTGTGACATCTTTTGGTGACATCCCTCCCCAGTGTGCCAACATTCAGCAATGTCTTTTGGTGACATCCCTCCCCAGGGTACCAATGTCTGGTGACATCTCTGTGACGTCTTTTGGTGACATCCCTCTGCACAATTTGTCGACAGATTGTGCCACCATTAGCAGTGATATCCCTCAGGTGCCAATATCCAGTGATGTCTCTGCAATGTCTTTCGGTGACATCCCTCTGCACAATTTGTCAATGGATTATGCCACCATTAGTGGTGATGTCCCTCCCATTGGTGCCAATATCTGGTGATGTCTCTGTGATGTCTTTCAGTGACATCCCTCTCCACAAGTCATTGTATCTAAGGTACCATTTTACCTGCCGAGTCATATCCAAATATGGTTAGAAGAACCTAAAAATGAAGGTACTGTACAGTTTCAAAATCTAATGTGTGGGAAAAATATCCAATCACTTCTTGCCTTTCAACTTCCACCACCATCATCACCTCACCACCATCATGCCTTGTACTTGCAAGGAATGTGGCCTTCAGTTTGACAACAGGGGCCTCCATGACTCACACTGGAAGAAGTGTGTCAAGACTGTCACCTTTGTTGCCCCAACTGGAGAGGATGTCACAGTCACTCGTGACAGGAATGGTACCTTTGTTTGCTATTGCTCACATGATAAGTGTCCCAAGGAGAATGGCTTTGTCACTGTGGGTGCCTTGCAAAGACACATGAAGACTCTCAAGACAACCTGGGCTTGGTCCAGAAAAGAAGGCAAGTGTCTTTGACATGGGTGCAGTCTGATGGAGAAGTTGACCCATGGGGTTACATAAGGAGGCTGAGGGAAGGGCAGAGTCTTCTGGGCAACCTCCAGCATTAGAAATTGACATTGGCAATCCCCAGGTAAGCCAGCGCAATCCATCGATGAGTTGTGCATGCACTAAACCCCCCACAGATGCCAGCTGGAACCATACACACTCCCAAGGTAAGCCAGCATGGCACAATTCGTCGACGAGTTGTGCATGACCTCCCACCACAGATGCCAGCTGGAATGGTACAGGATGAAACCATGAGGTCCCCCTCCCTGACAGGCCATGACGATGCTTCCATGAAGTCTCCTCAAGCAGGAATAGAGGCATGTAAAGTCTCACCATCATAACTCATCCATGACTTATGGGTCATGCAGGAGGAGGTGGCCATGGCATCTCCCAATTCTCCAAGCCTTAGATCTCCCATGGCCATGCAAGTGCAATCCCTCATGGTAAGTCATCCCATGGATATTGAACAGGACCAATGTTGAAAGATGACTGCCCAGTCACTGGTACCACCACCACCACATGATAGCCAGGTCCCCTCAGGCAGAGCCCTCTTCAGCAGAAGGGGTCGAATCCCATTTGATCCATCATCCCTACTTGGATGGCCTCAACATGATGGTCAATGTAGAGCTTCGCTTCCTCATATGTCAGCTTTGTGAGGAAGGCATCGCCCCTACTGCTGGACGAGCACACTTGGTCAATAAACATGCAGAGCTTCTGCCAATGTTCGACCAAGACCGCTTTGACAGCATCACGATGCAGCTACAGGTGGCAACTTCTCTTCCAAACATTGTCGGACCCCGATCCAGGGTACATGGTCTGGCAGTATTCGATGCCATGGCATGCGACTCATGCACCGTGGTATACACGAAGCAGAAGAAGATGAGGGCACATCATGGCTCAAAGCATGGCGACCTACCCATCCCACAGCATTGGCGGCCTTGCAAGGCCCAGCGCATGAAACCAGAGGGTGCAGGAACGGTGCGCCAACTTTGGGAGGTCGCCACACAGGCAAGGGCAGGGGAAGACTCCAGGGAAAGGGCATTGGCAGACAAGCTGCTGGGAGAACTGGAAGAGCAAGCTCAAGACGGTGCGAGTACCCAAGGACAATCAGCTAGTCAGCCCATGGCTTCTCACCACACGCTGGCATGAATGGGCACGGTGGCTGAGGAAGCCCACTGAGGAATTACGTGCCATGGTCGCTCTGCCAAGACCATCTTTGCCTGAGAAGAGCATTACAAGACATTGGTGGAGACCATTGAGCTGTCTTGGAAGAAGCAGTGACGATGATCGACAGCACCGACGAGCTAGTATTGCAATGGCTCAACTCCCCCGACCCTGTCAAAGGGTAAGTGGGCATGGCACAATCCGTCGACGAGTTATGCTGACCCATGCCATCTTCTCTAAGCATCTCCAACAGCCCTTTCATAGACACCAGCACGATGGCACGTTGAAGAAGTACATGCATCCAGTGATCTGTTTCATCACCATGTTGCTGCGAGACTTGTGGATGATACCCGATGCCAACATGGTCATATTAAAACTGGACGACATGCTTCAAGAACCAGCCCCAGAGCAGTCCCGCATACTGGCTCAACTGCATGCCATGCTGCTCAAGGTCTGGACCACCCCATGGTCCAAGTCCAAGTATCACATCGTTCCGATCCCACGGAATCATGCCTGCCCTCCTCACTCTGAATCGGGATGGCTCTTTCAAGTCTACCAAGGAGTCACCACGCTCATCGCCAAATTCGAGTACTGCATGCGCCTCACCTTCTTGAGAGAGATCAGAGCACATGCATCTGCAGGCGACATCGAGGTAGACGAAGAAGCTGCCTGCGATGCCCTCCAGCCATGGTTCACCGAAAAGAACTATTCGACCTTTGCCAGACTGCGCTCCTTGCAACATAGAGCATCTGCCATCTCCTTCAGTACCATGGCTTTGCCAAGCATCTGGTGGACGGACGGAGGCATGGTCGACCCTCAGCTTCAAGGGCAACCATGTCGCCTTCACAGATATGCAAGATCTTCAAGGACGTGGAGGAGGCTCTGGTGGCCATGGGAGAACA
>JANFAE010000503.1:0-69396 GCA_024613145.1 Pisolithus marmoratus | reverse complement strand
AAATCAGCTTGAGGTGCCTTGTTATCGATCAACTGCGATTTATCATACATACAGCTCGAACCCTCACCACCACACACGACAATTTCGTACCAATCCTTCACACGCCATTCGTTCTACGTTGCGACGTCTGCTTTCATGGCTCCTGGACACATCAGAAAATGGCTGAAGTCACTCCCGTCGGCAGGCGAGGGTGGTTCTCATCGTTCCCACAGAAGTGATACGACTGAATCTGACTCACTTCCTGGGGTTGCCGAACCCAGACACGTGGGTACGACTCCCTTTGCTTACAATTTTGTGAAGCACTTAGGATGAACATACAGCAGATAGGGATCTCACGGATAACATCGCGAAGCCAGATCTTGTTCAGACTGAAGTTACGGTCGCAGGTATGATTGTCGCGTTCAGTGTATCCTGAGGCAGCTGATGGAAATGGTAAAGCATCTCGATCTTCGGGGTCTAATTGCTCCGGTAGGAGCGAAGAGACTGACTTACTTCCTGCTGCTACTGAAGGCACAGTAATAGGTAAGACCGCTTTGTTTACGACTTTGCGAGGCACATGAGATGGAATACAGCAGATAACAATCTTGCAGCCAATGTGGCCGGTTCAGTTCCTGTCCAAACTGAGGCTACTGTTGAAGGTATCATTGTCGTATTTAGTGGATCCGAAAGCAACTGATTCCGTGATAAAGCAGCTGCATCCTCGGGGCTCACTCGTAGCCTTGATCCTGATAAGGCTAGAGATTACAAGAAAAATATTAAACAATTCCGGGTTCTCGTGATAGGTAGAGCAAATGCAGGAAAAACAACTCTACTCCAGAGGGTCTGCAACTCTACCGACCAGCCCGAGATTTTCGATGGCGAAGGCAACAAGGTATAGACCCGTCGAGTACATGACGCCCATCTCACAATCCACAGATTGACCCTACACTTGTCCAAGGCGCGATGACAGTAAGATGGCGTGTGTACTGCCGGGTATTGCATCAGAAGCTGACTACTCCCAGCGCGGCTACCATGAGATTGAGCGTGAGCTGGTGTTTCACAGCAACCGAGGCTTTGTATTCCATGACTCTTGTGGATTTGAGGCTGGTTCAGAACAGCAGTTCGATCGAGTGAAAGAATTTGTGGTTGAGCATGCCGCGTCAACGACTATTAAGAAGCGGATTCATGTTATCTGGCAAGTTCGATATCATGAGAGGCTGCTGACTAAGGCAACTTGCAAATCTAGGTATTGCATTCCCATGACCGACTCCCACAGGACAGTCACTGTTGCTGAGCAAAAATTCTTTGATGCATGTGACACCGGCCACGGTAAGAGGCCCTTATGACGTGGTTGCTGTTTTACTGAGCATGTCTTTAGTTCCTGTGATAGTGCTGTTGACGAAGGCAGATGCCTTGAATCTTGATGCCATTCAAGAACTTGAAGAGGCAGGTGTGGAGATGGAAGGAGCACAGCAACAGATTGCAGAAAAGGAAAGAGAACTGTTGGAACAGTGGCTTACACATATAAAGGGCATGTTGGGCAGGTGCAAGTTTCCACCCAGAGGATATGTATTACTGAAAAGTGAGTGTTCTGTCACTTACAAAAAGCTTTGCTCAGTGTATGGACTGTCCATGGTAGACATGGATCAGGAGGGGGCAGATTGCACTGCTTTGATGCAATGCACTGCCAACAATTTGGATGAAGGTCTACAGAGATTACTGATATCAACACAGCAGTCCAGCATTGTACTGCGTATTGAGTATGCTGTGAAAGTGTGAGTTACTAATTGCATTTAGGGATGGATGTTGACATTCAGAAGGACACTGAGGGATGTCTTTCACTTCATCAACATGGAGGGGTGTCATGTCAATGCAAAGGAACTTGAGTGTGTTCTGTTGAGCTGGTTGCAAAATGTGAGGTGTCAATTTTGTAAATGGTGTGTTGTAGCTAAATTCTCCACATCACAGAGAGTGGGTGATTCCATATCACATTTTACTGGATTTAAGCTGACTGGGCTTGCTTGCATTGTTCATGCTGGTGCTATGACAGCTGGTGAGGGACTTCATAGTAAATTTTGCTAGAGTTCTACTGACTGGGCTCACATGCATTCTTCATGTTGATGGCTGAAAGTGGGTGAGTAATTTGGTGGTATGATTCCCTGGAGCTCAGCCAACAGTGCTCATGTATACTCTTCATGTTGGTGAAATGACAGGGAGTGAGTGACTTTTACTCAATCTTGACTGACTGGGCTCACTCACACAACTTATGTTGGTGGCATGACAGTTGGCAAGTGTTTTCATGCCATACTGCATCTCTACTGACTAGATTAACTTCTACTTGTTGTGCTGGTATAATAGGGAGTGAGCAATTGCATGTTATGCTTTGTTGTGTATCTACTGACTGAGCTGACTTGCACACTCATCATGTTGGTGGGATGATAGGGTGTGAGTGACAGTTGTCATGTAGCCCTAGATATCAGCTAACATCACTCACTTTTATGCATTTTGTGTTGGTGGGATGACAGGGAGTCAGTTGTCTCATAATGTGTTCTACTGGGTTGCTGCTGACTGGAATTATCTGTATTCTTCATGTTCATGGCATGGCAGGCAGTGAGTGATTGTTGATTACCTTGTTTTGATGGATCTCTACTGACAGGGCTCTGTTTCACTCTTCATGTGGGTGGCATGCCAGTTGGTGAGTGCTTTTGGCATATTGTACTGGGTCTGAGTTGATACAGCCCACTTGTACTCTTTATATTGGTTGCATGGCAGGGAGTGAGTGATTTCAAGACATGTTTTTGCTTGATATCTACTGACTGGGTGCATTTTCACTCTGTGTGTTGGTGGCATGTCAGATTGTGGGCAATTTCATGGCATGTTTGGCTGTGTATCTGCTAACTCTTTTCATGTTGGTGGCATGGCAGCATGTGAGTAACTTGGTGGCTGTTTTGGAACATCTTTGCTGACTGGGTTCACCTGTTCTCTTGATCTTGGTGACATGACAGTTGGTGAGTGATATCATGGCATGATTTGTTGGATATATGCTGACTGGTTTCACTTGAATCTGCTCATGTGTTGTAATATCTTGGCTGGATCACATTGGGGGCATGGCAGCAAGTGAGTGATCCATAGTGAGCTTTGAGGATGCCTGCTGACTCAGGGGCTCACTTGTACTCTTCATATTGGTGGATTAACAGGGGGTGGGTGGCTTTAAGGCATTCTTTGCTCAGTCTTGGCTGACTCCTCATTTCTACTCTTTACATTGGTGGCATGTCAGGAAGTGAGTCATTCTGTGGCATCTCTTCTGGATATTGGCTAACTGAGTTCACTTGCACCCCTAATGACAGCATGTGGGTAATTTTGTGTGTCTTTGATGACCAGGTTCACTTCATGTTGGTTGCATGACAGTTAGTCAGTGATTTTATGGCATATTTTTCTTGACCACTGCTTACTGGGCTTCCTTACACTCTCCATGTTGGTGGCAATGACAGGCAGTGAGTGAGAGATTGTGGCATGTTTCATTGCAATCTCATGTTGTTTCCATGACAGTTGGTAAGTGTTTTCCTGACTGGATTTGCATGCACTCATAACACTTGTGGGATAACAGGGAGTAAGTGTTTTCATGACATCTTCTAAGGGGTTTCTGCTGACTGCATTTACATGCATTCTTCATGTCAATGGTATGGCAGGCAGTGAGTGATTTTATGGCACTTTTTTACTGGGTCTCTGCTGAGTGAGTTCTTTTTAACTCTTCATGTTGGTGGTATGCCAGGTGGTGAGCACTTTAATGGTATATTGCACTGAATCTCTGCTGACTGTGCTCATCATTATTCTTTGCATTGGTGACAACAGGGAGTGAGTGATTTCATGGTATATTTTACTGTGTCTCTGCTCACTGACCTCACTTGCACTCTTTATAACAGCATGTGGGTGCTTTTATACTTGTCATCATAGACATGGCTCACCTGCACCCTTCATGTGGGTGGCATGACAGGCAGTGAGTGACTTTATGACATATCTTGGACAATCTCCATTGACTGCCCAACCATGTACTTTATGTTGGTGGCATCATAGTTGGTGAGTGCTTTTTTGGTATATTTTACTGTATATCTGCTGAAAGAGATCACTACTGTTCTTCCTGCTGATGACATCACAGTTGGTGAGGGACTACATGGTATTGTTTATTGAATCTGCAATAACTGCCCCTCAATTGTACTCTTCATGTTGGTGACCTGAAAGCATGTGGGTGTTTTGATGGCACATTAGGTTTGATATCTGCTTACTTGGCTCATTTGTGTCTGTCACCTTGATTGCAAAATAGTATGTGAGTGATTGTGTTCCATGCATTGCTAGGTCTTAGATTGCTGTTCTCACTTGCACAATTTTTATCCATCACCTTGCAGTATGTGAGTCATTTGTTCTGTTTTCATTGAGTCTTTTTGTCTGACTGGCCTCACTTCAATCATTGTCTTGGTGGCATGACAGCGAGTGAGTGACTTAAATATCATTTTTTACATAGATATATGCTCACTGTACTTGCTTCTACCCTTTGTGTTGGTGGTGTGACAGGCAGTGAGTGTGATGCTATAGCAAAATGTGTTGGATATCCACTGATTGGCCCTACCTCTCCTCTTCATGTGGGTGACATGACAGGATGTAAGTAATTTTGTGGTGTGCATTGCCAGCTATCTATTCAATCTGATCACCTGCACTCTTGATGTTGGTGGCATGGCAGTTTGTGTGTGATTTAATTGAAGATTTTCTGGATCACTGCTGATTGGGCTCACTTGCACTATTCAATGATGTTTGTGGCATGGCAGTTGGTGAGTCACTTCATGGCACATTGTTCTGTGTATTTTCTTACTTGCCTTACTTCTGCATTTCATGTGGGTCAAATGACAGGAAGTGAGTTATTTAATGCCATGCCTTGCTTAATATCCACTGAATATACTCCCTCAAACATGGCACCTTGGTGTTATGAAGGCTGTGAGTGAATTCAGAGTAGCAGGCATCCTTCCCAACTTAGATAACAATCATTCTACATTCACATTTCTGATAGTCTGTGAGTGACTGAGAAAACTTTCATTGATTCTCTGCTCACTTTTCTACACTCCCTGTGACCTTTGGAATGGCAGAATGTGAGTTATTTGATGATTAGTTGAACATTTAATCTTCTCTTATTGTGGACTATGACTACTTTCATAGGAGGTGGGTAATTTCACTGAAGGTGCCACTGCTTCCATGACTAAGTTATATATACTTGTGCTATCACCTATATGTTCTCATGGCATACCTGGGGCATGATCTGTTAGATGGTAGGTGCTTCCATTGCTGAAATGGTTCTGCTCATCAAAGCAATATGAATGTAATCACAGTTTAAGTTCGAGATGGATTCACCAGCCACAATACTGCCACTTTCTGATGATAATTCCTTGTCTGGGGAGCTACAATCTGTCCATGCAGTAATTGTACATGCAGTTGGTAAGGAACAGTGACCTGTCACCACCCATGCACTCATTATTGCAGGATGTTTACTTGTTGCTGAGCATGCATACTTTTTAATGCAGCATGGGCACCATGATTGGCAGGAGGGTTTGTCACTGGCTGTGGAGGAATACACAGACTCCTGTAATCATGCTACTATCTCCCAGGCCATTGCAGAGGCAGTGCATGGCCATGGTGATGACATCCCAGGTTTATGTGAAGCTGTTCTGAGCATTATCAAAAAGAATCGCATGTGTAAGTTGATATGTTCATCAATGTGTTATCCATTAATCCTTGGGTCACTTCAGCAAACAAATTCTTGACATAGAAAAGGAGATAGATCTGAGTATGGGCAGAGTATGTAAAGATGTTGAAAAAGGGATGTATGCATGTAACAGAGAAATGACTCTCAATGACTAAGTATTCCTTACTTTGGGTACTCATGTGTTGTTATGATGGGTCTGTGAGGTACAACATGTTGTAGGTTCACTACCATATCCTGCATTGAATCTGTTGAATTGTCTCAACTTCCCATAATAAGTACATCCCTCTATTTGATGTCTGTGGGAAATTGCTAGTATGTATATTCCCCTGATGGACTTGTGGTCAAATCCTCCACTCATCACTTCAGTTGGGCAATGTGTCAATTGAGAGGAGGCCTCTGACTAGCTTTTCCCTGGCTCACTTGGTGACATTACCTCCTCATTCAAGATTACTGATCCATGATTTGCTTGTGGCAAGGGTTCTGTCCCCCTATTCCTATGGCAACTGACTGACCAGGGGAACACTAACCTAATTCATGTTCATGCAATGTTGTTGTATAGCTACTCATGAACTGCAGGAGACTAGCCCAGCATTGTTTGATCTGATGAAACAAAATTAATCATTGAGGGTCAGGTGGGAGGCATTGGGTATGGAAGAAACTATGGGGCTGTTCTTACAGACAAACATGAGAAAGGTATACATAAGATTGGTAGAGGAAGTTCAATGATTCAAGAGTACATGAGCCATATGGAGTGGGCAAAATGTGCAAGCCTGAGTGGACAGAAGTGGGCCACATTGTTACACACCCTCATATCACACCTACCATGCCCCCAACATCATCATGCACATCAGGAGAGCTTTGAAACACAGATAAAACCAGATGATACTGGTAAGCTCAACCATACCTAATACCTATTGATCATCCATGACCACCACATGGCAATGAGTTATCTATGTCTACCTAACTGATAGACAAAGTAAGAAGTTACAATTGCAGTATTGTAAATAACAGTTGAAAGTCATACATACTTAAACCTGACCATGCTAGTTACTTCAGTCATCCCTCTATTTTTGCTTACATAATTAAAAAAGCAGAGTGGCAGGATGTGGAAATTAAGACATGACACTGCCACAATGTGCTGAAGGCACAGGCAGTGGGACACCCCCTGCTTACTAATCAGGTGGGGTACATGTTTGCTAATGACATACATAACTACACTACACTATTGGTAAACATTTGCTAATCAAGTGTACACTGTGTTTGGAAGTAAAAAATGCAAAAATTAATCAGGATATATATATCTGCATCAGGAATAAGGGTTCTGGCATGATATGGCTCTATTTCACTCTGGGTTTCTATATATCACCATGAGTGAATTCAATGCATCCACATTACATTATTTTGTTTTCATACAGGTGTGGATAATAATGGGGCATCTGTGTTTAATATAAAGCAACTCATGATACTATATGATGTCCTGGATTAGGCATGCCTAATACAAAGCAATCTGTATTGCACCTGATACTCCCACTTAAGTAATCTAATTAGATAATATGTTGTTGTTATGACATGTGTCTAAGATGATGTATTTGAGGCATCTCTCCTCAATGAATAATTATTGAATAGCCAGAGGTCCTTAGACAAAATTAGAGTCACCAAGCCATGCAGTGCAGGCAGAGATTTGTCATCAAATATTCCTGACACTTCCCACAGATGTGTTGCATCAGCCCTGACACCTCTCATTGCCATTGTTGGCAGCATGCCCACATATCTCAACAACTACACAATGTACAGACAATGGACTTTCATGGCCACATAGTACTTGTATCTAGCTAGTGTTTTTCAGCAAAAGCTTTGCATATTCATGAATAAATCACCACTGAAACAAATTTGACAAGTTCCTGTTAATTCCCATGTATGTGGCAGTGTTCAGCTATTTCTGGCATCCACACACCCACCACTTTTGATGATGCAAGTACATATCTCAACAATTATGCAGCCTACAGATATTGCAATTTCACAGTCACATAGCAGTCATGTATAGCAGCATTCTATAGCATGAAAATTTACATTTTCATGAATAAATTTCTATGCAAACAGATGCTATGAGTTCTTTTCAATTTGCATGCATATGGCAGTGTTTGGAGATTTTCAGGTGGCAAACTCATCTGCCACTGCCAATGACAAAAACACAGAAGTACATATGTATTTCAACATATATGTGAGGTACAGAGGTTGGACATTCACAGTGACATAGCACTTGCATATATCCAGTATTTTGTCACAAATTGGTATATTAGGAAGAATCCAGTATGGAAATGAATGAGATGAGTCCTCTCTAATTCACATTTGTGTGGCTGCATCCAGAAATTTCTGCAAGTATGTGTATCTCAGGAAATAAAAAATGTAAAGATATTGGGCTTTTGTGCCCATGCAGCTGTCATATCTGGTGGGGAATAGTATATTGAGATGGGTGTATAGGTATTTAGAGGTGACTGATGACAATAGACAGTACAGACCCACTGACTTTTTACAGAGCTTCATAAGGAATGAATGGTGTGGATGTATGCACCAGGGCTTGAGGTATTTGCAAGGGTGTGGATTACAACTTAACTATCTGTACTAACTTAAAGATATCCTGTTCTGTACAGAGGGGGACCTGTCTGTGGGTCTGTGGTCTGTACAGATCTGTACAGTCCTGTGCAGACCTGCACATGGGGGGGTGGGTTTTGATGATGTAATAACACTTCTTCAAGGTTCCACAGTCTGGGCACCAAGGGCCACCCACATGATGAAGGCCAGAACACATGCCCCATCATACTGGATGTGTGCCCTGACCCATCCTTAATTCCCACCAGTGTGCATACTTGAGAGCCTGACCTGTCTGACTTCCCTGCACCAGTTCCACAGTACTGGGTAGGGTTTTATCTGATAATAAGGCTAATGGGAGTGATGTACAGGATCCCCATCATGTTATGCTCCCAGGTCATACACACTCATGAGAACCTGGCCCATCACAGCAGCCTCTTCCCAGGTGACATGAGGTGAGTGACCAGTTTTCCTCTCAAGTTACAAGAACCAATGAGAGGGTAGTAGGATTCTCAGAATGACTATGCAAGCTATTGTGATCCTGGCCCATCTAGTATCCTGTACAATGTGGTTTGCTTTTGCAAACTCCATGTTTCCCTTTTTGAAATGGTTTCTCTAGGCAACACCACCCACCCACTACAACTGCTTGCTGCTACCTCATCATCAAGGTTATTGCATTCCATCTCACACTGACCATCATGTTTACCATGATGGTCCATACAGTATATTAATGAATCCTACCTCTCAGCCTAGCCTGCTGCACCATGCTGGGTTAATGGGGTGGTACTACATGCCAGTATGAGGATGGCTTCCCTGGGGACTACATAGAAGACTACTTTTAGTTGTTTCCCCTCTAGTATATATATATATTGTTTGGTTGTTTTTTGGAAGTGTTTTGAAGCAAATCTGTGGCTTTCAGTGTTCAGCCTGTTCAGGTATGGACTTGTTGCAGATGGTATGCATGCACTAGGTCAGTGCTGTGATTAGATGAGTGTGGAACCCCTTTTTATGGTTATTTCTTTTAGTATCTGCTTGATTGTTGTTTCATACTGCAGTGGCACCTCAGCAGGTGGTGGTGCTGCCAGTTCTCCCCCCCTTGTGCATCAGATGACTGGGGTTATATATGTGGCTGGCAGTGAACTGCAGTGCACCACTGTGTAGTTTGATGTGCTGAAGCCTTCACTCATGGGTTCAGCATTTTTGCATTGTGGAAGCTCATTGCATCAGTGCTGGTTTCATTTGGTAGACATAAGCCCATCCCCCTGCAAAGTTGTCTATCCTACATGTTGGTTGCTATGCTTTTCTGCTGCCTATTGTCATGGTCACACCTTGATCACACTATTCTTGCACTCCAACACTACTTTGACACCCCTATCTACCCTGCTGACACCTTCTGATCCATTCCCTGACCAAGTCCAATGATTATTAAGCCTGCAGATTGCTTGGCCAACCAGTATACACATTGTTTACTGTTGGCCACTGTTGGACTTGTCATCTGACCATTCTTGGCTCTTGTTGGGCCAGTACTATATGGGTCATGTGACCTCAGTGTCAAGGTTAGGGGTACTTTCCATTTAAGGCTGGCCAGGCCAAAGAGGCATGGCATGTGGGATCCATGCTGTTGCCATGGACTACTGTGATTGTGAGTTGGTGAAGAGTCTAGTTCAGCAGCTTCTATGAGTCTCATGGTTTCCAGAAATGGTTTCCAATCCTCATTCTGCAACAACATCCATCTCTTACAAGAGTTCCAGCTTCTTTCTTTCAAGTTGAAGGTGTTGGCATATGAATTCTACCAGTCTCTGGCCCACAACAGTGACAATAGTGGTGTTTCTGATATAAAGGTGAATTCCATTTACCTTAGCCATTCCTAACTAACAAAGTCACAATCATGCAGGACCATTACAAGTCCTTCATTTGTTCCATCCATGAATGGCATCACCTCTGGATGCTCAAATGGAGTGGTCATGGTCATGATCCAGCTGGAATCATCAATACAGCATCTGGGGAATGTGCAGTTCTGTGCCCTGCATGTCCCCACCCTGCAATAAACTTTCCAGATGGCTGGGAGAATACTCCACTGATAAAAAGTACACATATTGTTCACCTTTATTATCTGTCTCTGCTGACACTGCCAGAAGATGGCTATATGCAGATTTCATCACTATTGATGCCAATTTCCACCTGAAGTGAAAGCATATTTCAAGTGAACCATAAGGACCAAGAAGGGGTGCACCTTGGTGATACAATCATATAGATATGCTGCAGCAGAATTTTCTTTAAAGTCTGTGAAGGGAGGTGAAATTAGATCTGGAGATGAAGGAGGTTCTGCCACATACAGGCAACACAGATACTAAATTTTCTGGTCTCCTCACACCTATGGTGAGTTCTTGACTGATGTTAAAAAATGTTGTTCTCCTCCCTCTAGGTGACAACAGCATTCTTGACAAGCAAAATATCCTGCTTTGTCTTCTACATTGACAAATCAGGGTTAGGGGTATAGACAATGGTGCCTGGTCAATGACCTGGGTCTGGAGATGGGCTTTGACTTGGCCAATGTGCAGAGAGGCATTCTTGATGACTCCTAGGGTACTTTTTTTAGATTGGTTAGTGCCTTTGAGCATCATGTACATGTCAGAATGAAGGGGAGCACCCAACACCTCCCACAGCTTGCAGTGAAGGGCAACTACCTGACAACTACTATTGGGAATACATTCAACACAAAGTTTATCCATCAAAATTCCATCAACAGTACAGAGAGGAGTGGTGGTTAGGCCAACACACTTCCCCTCAGTGTCCTCTATATGGTATTGCTCATATGAAGCCTGAGATGTGGATGAGATTCCATCTGAGGTGGTCTCTAGGCTGCCAATGGCAATCTTTCTCATTATGGCCATCTCCTTTATTTGTTTGCAGATTTATGGGCTGACAGCACAAAGATCCTGGGTGAAGATCTTGACCTTCACTTGTAAGACTTCAGATACATGTCATTTTATGGCAGCAGCTTCATCAAAACCACTCTGGTAATGAAATTGAGGGGAGGGGTTAGGTAAGTCTTTCAATTAGGAGCATTGGTGGCATTAGATCTGGACTGGGTTTTGGCAGTGGCAGAACTTTTGATAGATGCAGCTTGGTTAGGTAAGAATGAATTGGTAGTAGGCTTGGAGGCTGTGCAAAGGGGATTCAAAGGTGTGGGTAACAGGGATGTTGGGTTGGAAGTTCTACACCATCAAATGAGCAGGTTTCTTCCTCTTGATGGCACTTTTGTCTTCTTCATTCTCCTTGATGTCTTTGTTGATGAGGTAGGAGGACAGGTGAACCTCTATGAAACTCCACCATGTCATCATAGCTGAATAACATTGTGTTTACAAGGTGTGTGTGTGTGTGTATGCCCTATAGACAAAGAGGCTATGATGCCTGGTGACTGGACTGAGATTAGGTTAGCAGATGCCATGATAGACTCCTGAAGAGCCAAGGAGCTGTTGATATTCTCTTTAAAATTCTGTCCTGCACTGCAGATCTGGGGATGTCAGGTTCATCTTTCATAAACACCCCTGCTGCTGATAAGCATGCACTTCCCCTGGCAGATATACTCTTGTCACAGTTTGCACTAAACAGTCCTGCATCAGCAAAACCATCTGTGGTTGTACAATGGTGTGCAGGATTCTACAGTGTGCTACTGTGGCCACAGTGTGCTACTGTGGCCACAGTGTGTCACAGTGTGTCACAGTGTGACAGGAAGGTCCCCCTCTTTCCAGTCTGTGACAGTGCTGTACAGCAGATGTACAGTACACTATAGCAGTTACAGTACAGCATATATATGTATTGTTTATGGTCATTTGTAGTCACACAAATCAGTTGCAGTAAAATTCAAATCAAGTACTATGAAATAAGTACACTACATGTAACAAAGTTAGCTCATTGTCATCACCACTCCTATTGCTAGTCATAATCATTGTGGCCATATGGTGGTGGTGGTGGTGTGGTTACAGTAGTGGCAGTCATCATCATCTCATCATAATTGTGGTGGTGGTGTTGTTGCAGTAGTGGCAGTCATTGTCATCATCTCCTCATGGTCACAGTGGTAGAGTGGTTGCAGTAGTGGCAATTGCCACCCCACTAGCTGCAGTGGTGGTGGTCATCACCATCATCATCATCATCATCATCATCATCTGGTGGCTATGGTGTACAGGTCATGGTCATCATGGTGGTCTTTGTCATCATCTCATCATAGTTGTGGCAGTGGTTGTCACCATGGTGGTGGTTGTTGCTGTTGGCATCCTGTCAGTTGCAGTGGTGGTTGTTGTTGTCATCATCTCATGGCTGTGTAGTGGTCATGGTGAGGTTGCAGTTGTCATTGTGGTAGTCATCATTGTTGTCTCATGGTAGTTACAGTGGTGTGGTTGTGGCAGTGGTCATCATTGTCACTGTCTTGTGGATGTGTGGTGGTCATGGCATGGTTGTCATTGTCATCTTGTCACATTTGCAGTGGTGGTTTCAGTGGTGTGGTTGCAGTACTAGTGGTGGTCATCATGATCTCATCATCGCTGTGGTGGTGGTGGTGGTAATGGCAGTAGTCAAGGTGGTGGTTGTGGTTGTGGTGGCAATAGTAGTGGTGGCCATGGTAGCCATAGTCATTGGTGGAGGTAGTAGCAATTGCAGTGGTGGTGGTAGCCATCATGGCCATTGCAACCATTGTGGCTATTGTCAATGGTCATGTTTGCTCATCATGGCAGTGTGATTGTGGTAGTGGTTGTCATTGTGTTGATTGTTGTCATGGCCATGCCTCAATCACACTATTCCCATGCTCCTGCACCACTTCTGACACCCCTATCTACCCTGCTGACACCTTCCAATCCATTCCAAACCAAGTTTGGTGATTATTAAGCTGCAGATTGCTCAGCCAACCAAGATACACATTCTTTACTGTTGGCCACTGTCAGACTTGTCATGTGACCACTCTCAGCTCTTGTCAGGTCAGTACTATATGGGTCAGGTGACCTCAGCCTCGAGGTTAGGGGTACTTTCCATTTAGGGATGGCCAGGCCAAGGAGGCATGGCATAGTGCCTACACAGCAAGGTGCCCCAAAGGGTTGACCATTGTTTATAGGTTTCAGTTTCACCACTGATTGGCTGTTGATGAGTGCTCTGCTCCAAGTACATGATTGACTCTCTGTTTGTAAATAATATCCTTTTGCCACTCTGTTTCCTGACCTATAAAGTACCCATACAATACAGCCTTGTGTCCCTCAGTATGAATATCAACTGAGTTGTCTCCTCCAAGTCTCCCTCTCTGAGTCTCTCTGGTTTCTGATACCTTGCTCACCTCTGAAATACAAGAACCAAGCCTGTACAAGGGGGAAGCACATCAGCTAAACCCAATGCCCTCCTCTATCCCTCTACTGCACTAGTCAGATAACTATTGGCCCCTGTTTGGCCCCACCCCACTCCACTCTGCTAGTCAGAGACCTGTCAGCCTGCAGATTATTGCATTGGCCCATCATCAGCCTTGCCCATTTAGGCCCCCCAACCCCCAAGGGCACCTCCTGGCCTCAGAGAAGGCCCAATCTTGACCATTGACATCACTGTGGTAGTGGTAATGTAGTCAGTGTTGTCAGTTCTGGCTGGTGGTAGTGGTTGTGGTGTCACCATCAATGCCAGTGACTGGTGACTATGCTGCAAGTCCTGGTTATTGTGCTTACCTGAATGAATGATGCTGCTGCTCATGGAGGTAGTCCCTGCAGGCCTTGTTGAGTGGCAGCTTTGACTGCCATAACCAAGTAAAATAAGCATGTGTAGAGAGGAAAAATATTGGTGAGGGTATGCAATATGGACTTAGGAAACAAATGGTGCACATACAATTACATCAGCATTTCACATCACCATGGGAGTGAGTACTACTAGAACTTTGAACTAACACCTCTACCACTACTAACTACAAGTTCCTCAGTGCTCAAGCCCCAGATTAAGCCAGCTGGAAGACATCTTGAAATTTTGAACAGCTGCAAAATCACACCCAACCAATGCTCTTCACCCTGAATGTCATACATGATGGAGATGTGATTGCATACTCCTTGATCATGCTTGGTTTTGGGCACTGGTCCTACTCAGTGTGGACTCCTTGGTCATCAATTTTATGTAAGCCTCATCTGGCCTATGCCATTAATTGTACCATGGTCATCTGAAACAACAGGCCCCAAAAGTCATCATAGCAATCAACCTCTTATAATGTATCATCAGCCAAGCCCCTAACTTGCAAGTCATTCCATGATGATATCTGTGGAATACTGATACATCCTCAACAGGAAATATCCTAACCATGATCACCACCCCCACCAACAATAACAGCCATGACAGCCACCACTGGGACAACCATAACTATCACTACCACTGCAGCCACAACTACAAACATCAACCCCACCACTACTGCAACCACAACCACCTGCACCATTGCCACCACCACTGCAACCATGACCATGACCACCATGACCACCACTACCAGCAACAGTGAGGACTACCATCAACACATGCTGACACCAAAATGACCATTACTATGTCAAGTATACATTTTACATCCATCCTACTTGTACATACCTTGAATAGTATTTGCAACATGATAATTCAAATTCCAAAAAAAAATCAAACTTGAATATTGTTCAAATTGTGAATAATTGGCTTGCATCAAGAGTTCACTGAAGTCTATATGTATGTGGGTTCTGTGGGACTATACTTAGACTGTACTGAACTGTGTGACACTGTGCAGCTATACCACTGTGCCTCTGCATGACTGTGGCTGGCTGTACTCAACTGTGTGACACTGTGTGACTGTGCTGCCATCAAACTGTCATGCTGTGATGCTGTCATCATGCTGTAAATCCCTGTGGTGGCTGTTGTGGCTGTCCAAAAAAGGTGGTGGTTTTGTTGATGTGTGACCATTGGTGCTGCCAAACAAGCAGTAGGGTTATTAGTCTAGGGAATGTATCTGATGAGGAGCTGGCCCTGGGTCAGCAGCTTGGACATATTCTCTCTTAAGTGCAGTCAGCAGTGCAGTTGGCTGTGAGTAGGACTCAGGAAACAATGCCAACTTATCAAATTGGTGATATTCTGATGAGCATTGCTAAGGAGGTAGGTTTCCTGCTTGTAGACCTCATCAAATGTCCAGGAGTTGTCAACATCATGATCAAGGTCTTTGGGTCAGCCCTCAAAGAATTTCTCATTAATGTAGTTTTTGGTGAGCTTTTTGTTAATCAGGGAAATGATATGGTGGACTCATACACATTTGCCAAGGTCTTGAGAGTGACCATTAGGTAGAAGCTGGTTACTTTCTCTATGAAATCAACCTGGCAGCAGAGCCAGGGGATGACCATAACTCCACTTTTTTGTGGTCAGCATTGTGAATAGCCCATTTTATCTTGCCTTTGCCATCCATGATACTGGCATCAGTACAGATCTGGTTGATGTCTTCAAAGTGGGTGTGAATATTTTTTGTTTTTCCAGAAATCTTTGGGGACTTGTTGGAGCCCCTTGGCAGCATTTCACAGTTGGCCATAGTAGCATGGTTAAAGGCCAGTATTGGGATAGGAGCTGGGGCAGAAATTTGAGAAGGTGGCAGACTTGAGTAAAGGTCTGGGCAGGGGTGGATAATACTGCAGGTGGGAGGCCACATTCAGTGACAAGTATCAAGGAACAAGGTGAAGAGGTGGCTGAAAAATCAGTAAATGGTGATAATTCTTGATGATCTGGCAGTGGTGCAAGTGGCTCATTGAGCTCAAAGGTATGAGGTAGTAGGTGATGCCTTGTTGTGGACCATCTCTTTCTGGGTATCTGTGGGTGGACTCAGCACAGCTGGTGCACATCTCTGTTGAGACTGGGATTGTACAGTGAGTCTTTGGAGGCATGTTGTGATACCCCACAAGGGTCATTTTTTTGTTGTTGGAAGATTCAATTCTCTCACCCTATCTCCTCCTTTTCCCATACATCTGCATCCTCCTTCTCCATCTGTACACCCTCTATGTCCAGATTCTGTACCACCTTCATGAGACCTTCAAACATTGCATCATTAGTTTCTGTATGATCTTCAACAGGTCCATGTGAACCATCCTGACTAGGCCCATGTTGCCCTCTACACCTGCTGCCCCCATGAGTCATAGAGCTTTCCTCACCCATATGACATGCATCCATGCCTTTGTCCCATTCATCTCCTTCATCATTCCCACCTTGCCTTCTTTGAACTTAAATGCTATCAGTTCTTCCTGGTACTTCTCCAGAGTTTTCTCTGCTCATGGTAGTGGCTCCCATCATTGGTTGAAAGCCTTGCTGAGCTCTGCCCATGATGATAGCTGTGGTCTTGCTAATCCATCATACCACATCTGTACTTCTGACCATAGTGCGATGTAGTCCTGTAATGCCTCTATTTTGTCCCCCCTCATCTGCTACACCCACTAGCCTCACAATGCAATTGGACATGTGTAAGAACATCTGTGGGCCTTGTACTTCACCTTCATCCCCTTTGAGTGGTTTTAGAGTCTCCATTTCTACTGCTCATGCTGTGGGTGATTGTGATCTCCTTCATGCAGCTGTTTGTACTGGTGCAGCCACTGGTGTCATTACTATGTGTGCAGTGGAGGTGATGTGTACTGTGGGGTTGGTGTGTTGGATGCACTGGGAAAGAGCCACTGTGTTATAGCTATCATTGGGTTGTACAACTCTGGTTCTGGCAGTCTAATTATCCCAAACTGTGCATTTGGGGTTGGGATGGGGAGATTGCTCTTGTGGATGGGTAGTCTGTTGGGGAGTCTAGTGCTAATTCCCAGTATGGAGCTAGTTCAAGTTTTCTGTCAGTGAAATGGTGTGCCTAATGGCAATGGAGTTGGTGACATTGCTGTGAATGTTACACATGTAAAATGTCCCCATTCATCTCTAGGCTGTTCTCACCTGGGTTGCAGGTTGTTCAATGGTCATTTGATTGTCTCCTGCATGTTGTCATGCAGGTTACTTCAGTGGTTCTCACCATTTTCAGATTGGGGCAGTGTGCATTCAGTGTTTGCACAGTTGTTCAGTGTTATATTAGTGTTCTGCAGCATCTGTTCTTCTCAACAGCATTTCTTGGCTGTGGGTTCAAATGTCCTCTCATCACCATGTTGGCATAGGAACCACTCTCTGAGATGATCTGAATGACTGTCCTCATGGTCACACTGCTAACTACAACATGTCCCTCTGTTGCCATTTATGCCCTCACTGACTAAGTCCTCCCTGTCCCTGGGTGCTCCCCTGCCCCCTACTACAATGTCACCAAGTGATCCTGGGCCAACCCAGTTTCCAGTCTCATTTTGACCAATGCATTGGCCAACTCCGATGATAAATGGAAGGTTTGACCATAATGAGCTCATCAAGTGCATGGCAGTGATTCCCCTTGGACATCAGATATGGAAATGTACTTACTATGGGATGTGGGACAATTCAATAGGTTCAATGCAGGATATAGCAGTGGTAGCTCCGCATTCTGCACCCTGCAGGCCCACCACCAAAAACACAGGAATACCCATAGAGGTGTACTCAGTCATTGAAATTCATTACAGTGCCCAGCTTCAACATCTTTACATGTTCTATTCGTACAGAGATTTGATCTGACTCCTTTCTATGTCAAGAATTTGTTTGCTAAGAAGATCCAAATATGAGTGCCTACCAAAATGATGAAAATATCAACTTACACATCCGGTTCTCCTTGATAATTTTCAGAATAGCTTCACATAAACCCCGTATGTCATCACCATAGCCATGAATTGCTTCCTTGACATCCTGGGAGATAGTAGTCTGGATACCAGAGTGTTCATATTCCTCCAAAGCCACTGACACACCCTCCTTCCAAATGTGGTACCCATGCTGCATTAGAAAGTAAGAATACTCAACAACAAGTAAGCATCCTGTAATAATGAGTAAAAGCTTGCATGGGTGATCAGAGTCCCTCACCAACAGCATGTACAACTACAGAGTGGAGAGACTGTAGTGCCCCAGACAAGGAAGCATCATTGGAAAGTGGTAGTATTGTGGTTGGTGAATCCAGTTCAAATTTAAACTGTGATTATATTTAAACTCCATAGATAAGCAGGAAGATCTTGGCAATGGAACCACTTACCATCTAGCAACCCCACCAGGTATTCATGATCAGAAGATAGGTGATAGCATGGGTGTATAATTCAGCAGGGAATAGTGGTAACAGCCTTCAGTGAAATTACCCACCTCCTGGGAAAGTAGTAGTAACAGACCACCATAAGCATTGATACTGAGATTATAACCAGCCATTAAATGACTCACATTCTGCCATGGCAAGAATTGTGGCAATGTTGAGAAATGAGTAGAGTTTCAACTAAAGTCTTCTGGGTGACTCACAGACTATCAGAAGGGTGAATGAAAAAGAGGGTGAGCAAAGTCAGGAAGGATACTTCCTACTCCAAATTTACTCACAGCCTTCATGCAACCAAGTAAAGGGATTGTGGTATTACATTTTAGTGGATATCAGGCAAAGCATACAGTTAATCACTCACTTCCTGTCATTTGTGCAGCATGAAAAGTAGAAGTGAGCTCGGTCGAGATGTGTCCAGACCAAGATGCCATCGAATCACTAACCAACTGTCATGCCACCAGTGTCATTGAATTGCCCAAGTGAGTCCAATCAGAAGTGTCCAACAAAACTGCAATACCACACGCACAAACTATCAGACCACAAAGACACATGCAAGTGAGCACAGTGAACAAATGTCTGCCAATGCACACCACAAAATCACTCACATCCTGTCATGCCACCCATATGAAGGTCAGGCCAATCAATAGAAATCCAGCAAATCATGCCATGACAGCACTCACCTCCTGTCATGCCAATGACATGGAGCATGGATGTGAGCCCATTAAGCACATTGTATATGTACAAAATATGCCATGAAACCACTCACTCGCTGGCATGCCACCAAGATAAATAGCAAATATTGGCCCAGTGAGCAAAGATCAAACAGCAATGCCTTAAATAACTAACATACTGCCATGCAATGAACGCACAGAGTGTAAGCTAGCTGAGACTCAGAAAAACATGGCACAAAACCACTCACATACTGTCATGTGACGATGAGAGGTGCAAACAAGCCAAGTCAGTGAATATCAAGCCAAATATGGCATTACATCACCTACATGCTGTTATGAAACCAAGATAAAAAGTGCAAGTATGGGTAGTTAGTCAAAATTCAGTAAAACAGGCCATGAAGTCCTTCACCAGCTGAGAGCCATCAGCATGAACAGTGCAAATAACTGTGTTAAGTAGATATCCAACAAAACAGACCATGAAATCACTCACCAGCTGTTACACCACCATGAAGAATGCAAGTGTGCACAGTCAGTGTAGATTTAGCAAAATATAACATGAAGTCACTCACCGCCTGTAATGCCAGCAACATGGATGGTGCATATTGAGCCTAGTTAACATCTATCCAGCAAGATGTGCCAGAAAGTCACCCACATGCTGTTATGAAATGAATGAGGTAAGTTAGCAGAGACCCAACAAAACATGCCATGAAATCACTCACTCCCTGACATGCCACCAAGATGAGGATCACAAGTGAGACCATCAGAGTGATCCAATACAATATGCCATTAGATCACTCACCACCTGGCATGCCACCAACATGAAGAGTACAAAAGAACCTGCTCAGTAGAGATCCAGCAATCCATGCCACAAAATGACTCACAGCCTGCCATTCCACAAACATAAGGAATACATGTGACCCCAGTCAGTGGAGACTATGAGAAGATACCATGGAACTACTTACTCCCTGTGACCCCACCAATATTAAGAGTGCAATGAGCCCAGTCAACAAACTTGATGAAATCACCTACCAACTGTCATGCCAGATTAAAATTGAGCCCAATCAGCAGAGATCCAACAAAATATGCCACAAGCACACTCACTCCCTGTTATGCCACCAACATGGAGACCACAAGTGAGCCCAATGAGCAGTGATCCACAGCACATAGCATAAGATCACTGACTAGCTAACATGCCACCAACACAAAATAAGCTCAGCCAACAGAAACCTACACAATCACCTACATGCTATTATGCAGTGTGCAAATGATCAGTTAGCAGATATCTAGCAAAACATGTCACAAAATCACTTACTTCCTGTCATTCAACCAACATGAAGAAAGCAAATGTGCCAATCAGTCAAAATTGAGCACAAGATGCCATGAGACCACTGACTCCCTTTCACACCACCAACATGAAAAGTGAAAGTGAGTCAATGAGTCAATAGATACCCTCAAGTCACCAAAAAAAACCCACTTGCTGTTATGCCACCAATAATGTGAAAAGTACAAGAGGATACAGTTTGGCAGTGAGCCCAACAAGATGCCATAAAGCAATTGAAATGAGCTCAGTGAGCATATTTCCAGCATAACATGCCAAGACATCACTCACCAACTGTGATGCCACCAACATGAAGATCACAAGTGAACTCAGTCAGCAAGGATCTTGTAAAATTTGCCACCAAATCACTCACATACTGCCATGTCACCAATACAATATGAGCCCAGTCAGCATACATATCTAGCCAACATGGTCATGAAATTGCCCACAATCTATAAACATACAGATTGCAAGCAAGTACAGTCAGTAGATAATAGAAAAATATGTCATGAAATCACTCACTCCCTGCCATGCCAATACAAAGAGTACAAGTGAGCCCAGTCAACATTATTCCAGCACAATATGCCATTCAAATACTCACCAACTGGCATGCCACCAACATGCAGAGTAAAAAAGAGTCCAGTCAGTAAAGATCCAGTAAAATAATAAAATTACTCACTGCCTGCCATGCCACCAGCACATAAAGAATTCATGTGAACTCAAGTGAGCACAGACCAAGAACATGCCATGAAACTACTCACTCCCTGCACCCCACCAACATGAAGAGTGTTGAAGTAAGCTGGGTCAACAGATATACAGAGAGACATGTCATTAAATCACTCACTCCCTGGAATTCCGTCAACATGAAGAGTGTAGAAGCCAGCCAAGTCAATAGTTATCAAAAAAAAGATGCCATGAAAATCCTCACTCCCTGTTGTGCCACCAACATGACAAGTGGAAGTATACCCAGTTGGTGGATATCTGAAAAAATACGCTACGATATCACTCACCAACTGTCATCCCAGCAGTATGCAAAGTGAAAGTGAGCCCATTCAGTCATTATCAAGAAAAATATGCAGTAAAGTCACTCACTCCCTGTCATACCACCAACAAAGATTACAAATGAGACCAGTCAGCAGTACTCAAGTAAAACATGCCATCAAATAACTCACCCACTGTCAGCCACCAACAGTGCAAGTGAGCTCCATCAGTAGTGATATAGAAAATCTTGCAATGAAATCAATCACCAGCTGTCATACCACAAACATGAACAATGCAAATAAGCCCAGTCAGCTGCAATCCAGAAAAATGTGCTATGGCATTACACACTCTCTGTACAAAGGAATTTAGCTACAGTATGCCATTCACAAAATTTGACACCTCACATTTTGCAACCAACTCAGCAGGACACATTCCAACTCCTTTGCATTGACATGGCACCCCTGCTCGTGGATGAAGTGCATTACATCCCTCAGTGTCCTTCTGAATATCAGTACCCCTCTACAAATGCAATTAACAACTCACACTTTCACAGCATACTCAATACGCAATGCAAGGCTTGACTGCTGTGTTGATATCAGTAACCTCTGTAGACCTCCCTTATCCAAAATATTTGCAGTGCACTGCATAAGGGACATGCAATCCATCATCCCCTGATGCATGTCTGCCAGGGGCAATACATTTCTAACAGAACTCCCCACATGTGTCAAAACACTCACTTTTCAGTGACACATATCCTCTGGGTGGAAACTTGCATTTGCCTAACATGACCTTTATGTGTGTGAGCCACTTCTCCAATTTTTCTTTTTCTTTTTCTGCTATCTTTTCCTCTGCTCTTTCCATCTCCAAGCCTCCATCTTCAAGCTCTTGAATGGCATCAAGTTTCAAGGTATCCACCTTTGTCAACACCAGTATCACAGGAACTAAACAGATCTCAGTCAAATGACACCACCTCATGAAGACCACCTACCATGTCCTGTGTCACATTCATTGAAGAATTGTTGCTCAGCCTCAGTGACTGTCCTGTGGGAGTCGGTCATGGGGATGCAAAACCTATATTTATTGGTTGCCTTAAGCAGTGGCCACAAATAATATTGAGCTTACCAGATAGCATGAATCCGCTGCTTAATAGACGTGGATGCTGCACGCTCCACCACAAAGGATTTCACTTCATTGAACTGCTTTCCTGTAGCAGTGTCAAATCCACAGGAGTCATGGAATACAAAGCCAGGGTTGCTCTGAAACACTAGCTCGTGTTCAATCTCATGTTGACCATGCTGCAAGTGGTCAGCTTCCAGCCCAATATCCATCAGTTCATATGACGTCTTACTGTCAAAGTGCCTTCCATAACTGCCTTGTCAATCTGAGAATTGTGAGATAGGTGCCACGTGTGCTACAGGATTATATACCTTGTTTCCTGCTCCGTCAAAAACCTCAGGCTGATCGGTAGAGTTGCAGATCCTCTGGAGTATAGTTGTTTTGCCGGCATTTGCTCTGCCCATTATGAGGATACGAAATTGCTTGATATTGTTCATGTAATCCCTAGCCTTATCTGGATCAAACCCGTGAGCGAGCCCCAAAGGTGAACCTGCTGTATTGCTGAATCAGTTGCTTCGAGGTTCGCCGAACGCGGCATCATACCTTTGACAGTAGCATCAATCTGAGCAAGAACTGGACCGCCTGCCACATTGGCTGTGATGTTTCCATCCGCTGTGTTCCCGGCATCGGTACCTCGTAAAGTCGTAAGCAAAGGCGGTCGTACCTATGGCTGTGCCTTCGTCAGCAGCAGGAAGTAAGCCAATGGCTTCGTGTTCATGGGAGCGATCAGACCCCGAAGGAAGAGTTGCTTTTCCGATGCCATTAGATACCTTGAGATTCACTGAACGCGAAAATAATACCCGGAACGATAACTTCAGTCTGAGCAAGAATTGGATTCGACATATTTGCGGTAGGATCTCTCTTTGCTGTATTCTCATCTTGAGTGCCTCACAAAACTGTAAGCAAAAAACAACCGAACCTACGGGCGTCGCTTCAGCGACACCGGGAAGTGGGTCAATCGCACTGCTTCTGCTGGAACGATGAGAGCCGCCGTCGCCTGCCAATGGGAGTGGCGATACCCACTGTTTGACGTGTGTAGGAGCCATAAAAACAGAAGAAACAAATTAAAGCACAAGGCGTGTGGAGAACTGGTACCAAGCTGTCGTCTGTCGTGGTGACTGGTGAGCGTTCAAGATAAAGCGCAGTTGATTGATAACAGAGCGTCTAAAGTTGATTGCTCTGACAGCCACAGCTGAGTAAGCACCATGCTTTCACGAATCTTTGAAGCATTGACCTGTGACATGTGCCACATCCATTACCAGGATCTGTATCACTGAAACCGTAAAAACATTGTATGTTGATTTGTATCATCACTGAAACTTAAGTTTTTTGCCATGTCATTTTGACTATGATTAATCAGCAACAAAAATATTCACATGTGGCATGGGTTATACTGTCATACACTTGATTGTAGGATACACAAAAGGTGATCGGTTGTGGCCACCGAGCTCAGGAAAAATTTAGATTGCTAAGGCCTTACAAAACATTGTGGTGGTGAAGTAAGAATACACTGGTTGGACACACTACAATCATAAGAGGTGAGACTTATGATGGATTATAAGCCCTGTGGCAGGGCATGGTCAGATGGCTTCAAAGTATACATATGAGTACCAAATGATAGTTGTGATGTCCACCAAAAAACATCTTGTTCTACCTGCAGGAGCACATCAGAATCTCCCCATGAAACTATCAGCCCATATAAGCCCTTGCATATGAACATCAATCATTCATGTTAATACACAGAACTCACATGCATTTCAGGTACAAGGTATGAGTTGATACTAACTCAGTATGGACATTATGGTTCCCCAGCCTATTATAAATAAATGTGGTACTACAATGCAGGGATGGTGCACTGATGAAGAGGGGGACTCCAGCAGGAAGGCGACAGAGGCCAGCCATCATTACACAGACATGCAGTTGAGAACCAGCCTTGGCTGACTTTGAATCAAGACTTACCTTTCGTAATATGTTATTCCCGCATGTTAGCTCCACTAAGTATGCTGCATGCGGTTTTATTTTATTTATTTAATTTGAATGGGACCCTATGACTCTTCACAAGAGAGTTTTTTTTTTTGCCAACTATGCATCTCAACAGTAAGTTAGAATGGAGATCGTAGAACCCTGAGACTGGAATCAGTGGAAACCTAAATTTTGGCTTCTTTTAGATAAGCCACAGAAGGACCTTGGCTGGAATTAATCTCCAAATTAGGCCAGACTTGTGTATATAAACCGACATGAAATTCATATTCTTCCCATTCATTCACTCCCTCCCTTCACCTTACAGCCTGACTACCCATGCTTCGTAAGTAATTTCATTTCTATGTATGTTTGTGTGTGCTATAGGTATGTATGTGATCCCACATTTGAAGTTATTCATTTAGGTAAGATTGGGACCTCTAACCCTAACCCCACACTCCCAGATATGTGACAGACCCCAGATGCTGTATTATATATTATGCAATGTTACATTTAGTTAGGTTGACAGCATAGCTTGTGTATTTACATGTATTTGTACTTGACTAGCACAGTCAGCGAATCCAATCTTTCGGTGAATCTCAAGTGACTAATAAATATAAAATAAAGGAATATTTCCAGATTGTTACATAATATTGTTGGATACATCCTTGGCATTGTGCCGAGGCAAGGCCATTTGGATAACTACAGGTCAAAGAATGGCATACATTCATGCCATTGATCAAGTGTGTCCAGATGCTCATTTAGGGTCAGCAATTACCATATTATATTCAATGTTTAGTGGAAGGTACCTTTATAAAGTTGTGTATATGTTTACAATGGGACTTGCCATATTGTACAGGATTGTGCCAATTACCTGCATTATAATAGTATAAAATGGCATTGGCATAAAAGTTCACTTTCAGTGATGATGTTGATGTGGTTGTTCCCAAATGATATCAAATAGAAACAATAATTATATTGTAATTTAGTCATACAATAATGGGTTTCAAAGTTTGAATTTGATTTGATTTGAATATGTATGGGAAAAAACAAAAAAGCATAAATCTTTACACCACAGTTAGCATGCTGTGTGGCAACATGCAACATTTGAACTCTGAAGTGACTAGGCTTCTCTTCATCCCTCATGGCTAGTCCTACACCAGTTGACCAGCTAGCTGCCCAGGAGTTAGCATCGTCATCATCCACCTGTAGTTGTGGTCATGGTTGTGGCCATGGTGATGCACCTGCAACTCTGATAGAGAGGATCCCCAAGATATGATGGGACAATAAGGATCCTAACATTCGGGCTTGTACTGCTCGCCTCATTAGTTGGTGCAAAACCTACCCAGATACTTGCATCAAGTTATTCTCTGACTCTCATCAAGAGGTGGTAAATGAAGGGCGGTGGTGTCAACAGATGAGCACACAAAAGGAAGTTTACTTCCAGCAAGTTGCAGATGCCATCTTCACACACGACCACAATTTGCATATCTGGCAGCTGTATGCCCAATATCCATCCATCTTTGTCAAACCCATCAAGAGTCGATTCCAATCATAAATTTATTTCGTTCTGTAATTGGACTTCAGTTCTGAATTTCTGGCTAATCAGCTGCTTCAGGCTTCGCAAGAAGTATAATGAAGCTAACAAGTCCCTTGGTTCCACTGGGGCAGGCCTTACTGCTATGGAGTTGAGGGAGAACCCAGAGATGAAGAGACTACTGGGTAAGTACTCATATTAACTTGTTAGCATGCACTTTAATGCTAGCTTAGATAAAATTGTTGATACCTTCCCATGGTGGGAGGACTTGCATGGCTTTTGGAGGATGAATCCATCTTACAACACGGTATTCAGCACAGCCAATCCTGGACAAGATTTCACCATGGAGGCTCAGCAGTATTTTTCTGGAGAGAAAAGCTCCACAAACAAGGATCTGTTACCACTAGTAGGCGATGGTTGGACTCTGGGTAATGAAGACACAGCAGGTGAGGAGGACGAAGACTTGGAGTGTGACGATGAGGATCTCTGTGGCCACAACACACTAGCATTTCCCCAGGTAGCAATCACTCCATCAATGAACACTGATGACAACATCGACCCCTTGCTACACCCCATCTCCACTCTGCAGTGTGACTCACCGATTTTTGCTGGCTCCCCTGCCAGTCCCCCTGCATCAACATTTTCCAAAGCCACTGGTTCTTCTGCACCCACCATCTCTGAAGCATTTTCTCAGCCAGTGTTGGCTGATGTCGAGTCTCCATCTGCTACTGGCGTACCGAATACTCAGTCCTCACATGTGCTTCAAGGCACTTCCACTGCAAGTGCTAAAAAGGATAAGGGTAAAACAAGGGTGACCACAGATGTCAAGTCTCTCTCTCTTAATATTCCCTCTTGTGCTCCATCCAGCTCCAGTTCCTCAGCAGCATGCAAACGGTCTCAGGATGCCAGTTCCGAAATATCCATGAAATTGTCTGAAGCATCCAACACTCTCATGGAGCAAATCCAAAACAGCACCTAAGCGAAGGCTGTGACAAAGCAGATGAGGATACAAGCACAGGTTGTCAGAAAGGAACTCAAAGCTTGTGACAAGCATGCTGAGTGTGAGCATGAGTTTAGGTTGAAACAGGCAGATAATGAGCATGAGTTATTAATGGCCAGCAAGAAGACGAAGCAGCTGGAGCTGGAACTAAGATTGGAGGAGGTGAGGATTGCTCGATTGGAGGTGGAGAGATGTTTCAGTGCCAGTGAAGAAAAAGATTGAGGTCACCCACTATTTTCTTGCTTGCATCTTACCCATGTTGTTGTACTATAGTTCCTGTAGCAGCCTGATCAAAATGCCATGTGTTTCGATTACCTGCAAGTATCTACATGTGTATAACTAAGTTCCAAGCCTGTGGAACAGATGTTCCAACAGGTGGCTATGAAATATTTGCCCTGGGGTTCCTATAAAATCCTCCCTGTTGTCATCCTGCTCGTGAATTAAAGGAACTCCCCAGGTCTCTGCTTCTTCCATATACTCAAGGTTAGAACTCACAATGCTGAAATCTTCCTCGATTTTGAGTATTAGGTTGTGAAGAATTAAACAACATCACATCCACATGTTCACAAACTCGAGATCCTGCTGGTTTTGAATTTGAAAGTGCATGTCACACAGGGATTGAAATTGGCCCTTCAGCGAGCCATAAAAGTGTTCCAAACAGATGCATATCTGTAGAAATAGATGAAAATAGATTGGAAAATTCAATTGTATATGTACCTTGGAAAGATGCTGATTAAAATTTTTATGTGCATCAGGCATCGACTCTGTACTTGATCATTTGAAGGGCACCATGCACCACGGGAGTGACGGGTATGCTGAGTCAGCCCAAACCCACTCATCGGCTCCAAGGAACATTTCTGGGTGATGATAAATGCAGGTGCAAGAGAATACATTGGAATCGTGAAGACTTCCAGGGACTCCGATGATGTAGTTGACAATCCTGAGATTGTGGGGAAGTATGATGACCCTCACACCAGTCAGCATGTCATGTCCAAGCCATGGAGTAGAACATACCTGGGCAGATAGTGAATAGTATGACTTACAGTCATAAAACCCCTCACCATGCCAACCTGGCTTCTGGAAGAGATTGAAGGGCGACCCATCAACACACATAAACCCCCCCCTCCACTCTGGACAGCTGCAACTCTCGACCCACCACTTCGCCCACTCCCATTCCTGCTGGTCTTCCAGTTCCATTGGGTCAAAGTGGATTACATTGTCATGAAGTTGTAGCAGTGCAATCATGACCCAATGGTAGCAGTTGTAGACTGTTCCAACAGAGACACCAGCCCACTCAGTGACATCTTCTGTAGTGGCCCCATTTCCATAGTGGCCAACTCCATTTAAAAAGACTGCAAGCTGGACTGAAATGGGGAGCTGAGGATTGTTGGAGATGTTGCTAAAGGTCGGGTGATTTTCTAACTTGGTGATGAGGCAGGCAAACACATCAGGATCCACATGAAGTTTATGATGGAACTTCTTGAGATCATTACTGAGACACCACTCTTCAAGAAGCTGGATCTGTGGAGCATGGGGAGCCTTAGCACGAGTGGCCAAGTAATGTGATTTTTCCACCTCATCTGTTAGAGCAATGATGGTGTTTTCGAACATCAGGATCTGGTGATTGAGGGTCAGTCCAGCTACGAAACTGGCTTCGGAAGATTCTAGTAAAGACATTGGGGTGTCCATCATGAAATAGGAAAGGGAGGAGACAGAGGACAGGTCGGATGTGCTAGAACTAGAGTCAGAAAGCTGAGAATTGGTATCCATATCACTACTGGAAGAGTCTAGTAGGTCGACAGCAATACAGACAAGGTCTTGAAACCTGACAAGCTGGAGCTCTCTGTGGGCACTGGCCAGGTTGTTCAACAGCACTTGGCATCTGCTCTGGTGTGGCATTGTGGCCATGTGGATCACAATTTCTGCCTCTCGATATGATAGTAGGACATTCTATATTTGGCAATTACAAAGATCAGTCAGTGCTTGAATATAAGTCAGAGCTTGAAGTGTGTTGTTTTGAACATCAGAAATTTGGGTACTTCAAAAAGAAACTTTGAGACACCCTAATGGCAATATCATATGTGATCTCAAGAGGATTGACTGGTCATATGTACCACCCATTGAGCTTATGATATACCAAGATGTGATACATCTCATTTGGTTATCAACAGCCACCTGAGTTAGAATGACAAGCATAGTGTGACTAAATGGAAGATGACTGGATAACATTTGGAGGACATTGTAGGTTTCCCCTAATAATATAAGTATTAGGTAACATTTGTCACCTATAGAGGATATATCAATTAATGAATATTTTGTATTTGGCCATTTATGGAAGTGGTCAAAGCATGGAAAATGATCTCTAATAACTGTACAGTACATACAATATATATAATCCATGGTGGGGAAGCTTTTTAAGTTCTGCACTCTTCATCAGGAAAAACTGACAGTGCAATATTTGTTATAGACTGAAATAGTGCATGAATATTGAATATAGTGAACTATAGCACTAGGCTTGATCTCAAAATCATACCCATTCTTCTTGTCTCCTTGAGCATGGGAGTCAATGAAGTGGAGCTCTGGGGCAAAAGGCTTAATCTCCTTGATCTTATGCAATCCAGTTTAGTGGCAGTACATTGGTGCATTACTAGAAGTACTACTCACAAATGGCTCATACATATCTAACTCACCTGTGGCTTCAAGTGTTCATTTGAAAGAGACTCCCTTTTTGAACAGATTTGCCATCACTGTCAAATAGTATCTGGGAATATGAGATGTGGGGAAAAAGCTTTCCAGGAAATCCTTGATAGGAACAGGACCAGCCATGGAACTGATCATGTCTTTGCCAATGGAGTTCAAAGTCAGGTGACAAAAACAGGTAAAGGTTGAAAAGAGCCTATCCATGGGGTTGCTCAGTTTAATGGGGGTACTTGATGAGGTTACAGTGGGCTGGGGAGGAGATACCAGTGTCCCCTCCCAAACATGGCCATCTTCAGTGGCACAACCTATGGGGAGTGATTCATGAGGAGACTGGGACTCACAACTCATCTTGTCATGAAAATGGTAATCAGGTGATTGAATTGTTTGTGATTATGATCCCTACAGAGAGTCCAAGTGTCAGAGGCTTGAGTCCATGCAAAATGCTGAGAAAAAAATAAGGTGTGGCTAGAAAGATGCTTATGGATAGTGGCTACAGCAGCATGGACTCTTTGAGGAGCTGCACCACTGTGGGAGGACAGTGCTCACTGCTGGCAGCTGAGCTGAATCTACATAGTGTGAGCCCTGGAAAATCAATGCTAAGTGGGACTCACTGGATACTCTGGAGTCTGGAATCTCATGCTGAAGATCATGACTGCTGCAGTGGTGACTTGTGAGTCTGGTGACATTGACAACAGGAAAAGTGGCAGTGTACACTATACTAGTGATACTACTTAGCACGAACTACAAAGTACATTATTGGCAATAGGTCAGCTCCAGCTGCAACTGCTGGCCAGCTTCAGCTGAGCCAATGGGTGATGCAACATTCTGTTTTTGGCAAGTGAGCCAGCCACAGCTGAGCCAATTTGCTGAGCTGTGGCAACACTAATGAGGGTGTCATGTACCCAGAGCATTTCGAGCTGTTCCCATATCTGATGCTCACTCTTGTCCTGACAGCAGTACATACTTCTTGTGATGGAAGAGGCATGCAGACCAACTCGAGCCCCACTGGCATTGCACCTGGTGGAATGGGGAGGGGCCAAGAGGAGCAGGCAGGGTCACATGACCATGTGCCAGGTGGCATGGGAAGTAGTACCAGAGTGGCATGACAGTGTAAGCTAGAGGCAAAGGGGGCAGAACTATCATGATGGGAGGCACAGTCTGGCTCTTCCATCTGGTGATGAGAAGGGAACCCAAACTCTAAGGAGACAGGTGACTACAGACCCAATCCCACTGCACGCAGTAGCAGCACTCAGAGGCATCAGGCAACAGAACCAAAGTGAGGAAAGTGAACCAATGTCAGAAAGTAGCATTTCGGAATCATCAGTATTGGACGAGGGCACAGCAGCACTGGGAATCTCTTGAAGGAAGTGGGAGGACTTAGGCATAACAGAATCAGACAGTCAGTAGGAGGGTAGTGGAGGCACCCCCCAGTTCAGACTAAGACCAGCTATCTTCATAATGCCAACTGCAATGTACATGTATAGACCATACAATACACAACCAACAACACCCCCATTGCCCACCCCTAAAGCGAGTCAGAAAGGCAGGCATTGCAGGTTGACAATAGGATGAACACCAGCACCAGCTCAGAGCTCACAGTCAGCTAACATGACCCAAGGAACCATGATGGATGCAGCAAAAATCATACCTCTGTTCTATGGGGACTACAGCAATAAGGAGAGCCAACAGAGTTGTTTGCACAGTTCCAGCTCTCAGTACCAGATTCATGGTCAGAAACCAGGAAAATAGACAGGTTTGGGCTCCAGTTAGCACCAGGAAGTTATGCAGATGACTGGTTTGAAGACCTACCATCAGAGGACAAAAAGGACATGGCAGCACTAAAGGCCATGTTCATGGAAGGTGGCTGCCAACATGATGCCCCAAGTTGATGAGGGTACAACAGAGGGAACAGATCAAAGACTAGGTGCTGTGGGAAGAAGAGGTAGGAGAGTGGATAGAAGAAGGATGAGCAGGGGACTATGGCCACTTACTTCAGGCAGAGCAGGTAAAGAGGCTGGCACTCAGTATGGGAGATACAGGAGGGATGCTGGTGGTATGTGTGGTGGAAGGAGCTCTGCAAATCCTCAGAGATGAATTAGATGAGGACTACTCAAGTTGGGAGGAATTTGTGGTGGCAGTGTGGAGTGTCAAGGTAGACAAGCTGAGGAGAAACAAAGAGTGGCAGAGCAAGGAATGAGTGAGGGACCAGACCTTAAATGTGTTGCTGCAGCAGCAGATGGCAAACATGAGTATTTGAGCAATGAACATTGGCACACAAGGACCCATGCACACAATGCTCATGCCACAACAGCAGGCACAGTTTGCCACCCCCCCAACCCAAATGTTTGCTATGCAGGGACTGAGTCTTGCTGGCACAACAGTGACATACACAAGAGGTGCAATGGTGCAGTGGCCACCACTCACAAGGGCCCAGATACTGGAGAAAGGGAGCTCACTACCTTGAAGGCCAGACATGGATGCAGGCAGGCACCAGTATGAAGCAGACATCAAAGCATGGCACAAGACATATGGCTATGACATCCCACCATCACTTGAGAGACCATACCCACTAAAACCAGGAACAGCAGCAGCAGGGGCAGGAGAGTGCTTTAGTTGTGGGTTAGTCACAGACCCACTGCATGTGGGGAATGCATGCATGGCAAAGGAGATGCTCAAACCTCACAAGACATGCTGGAGGCAGTTGGTAGCTGCCATGTTGAGAAGAATGATGCAACTCAGGATGGCAATGATGCTGGTAAACTACACATGGCCAACAGCACAAGCAACCATGCAACCATGCCAAGCTGCAACAATGGTACATGCAGTAGCTCCATGGGACATATGGCAGGCAGAGGAGCACCAGAGCGAGTATGAGAATGCATGGGGATGGGCACAGGGGGAAAATGACCTGGGACTGCAGGTAACAGTGGATCGGCTGTAGTCCTGAGAACCAATCCACCTGAAAGTGTCCCAGTGGAAAGGAAAGGAGAGGAGTGGGTAGATAATGGGGATAGCAGTAACTTAGAGAGCCATGGGAATACAGTCACTGATGTCTACCAGTTGGATGCGAAGGGTAAACCAATCAGCACATAAAAGCGGGTCCACAAGGGGAATGTGTAAGGTTCCTAGCATTGGTCAACAGTGGAGCAATGATAAATGTGATCAACTGGGAGGCATACCAAAGGGTAGCACAGAGGCTGGATGACTTAACTCCATCCATGCAGATGCTAAGAATGGCAGACAGGTCACTGATACCATTGAAGGGAACATGGTCAGGCATGGTACAGTGGGGACCACTGTCACTCGAAACATCTTTCAAAGTCTTCCTGAGTGGCAGGTCATGGAAAATGCTGGCAGGAAAACCACTGTTGGACAAGGCAAAAGCAGTACATGACTACAGAACACTCAATCTGGCTACCAGGTCAAGGTGGATGGCACAAAATCATGAACTACATGAGGAGAACAATACCTGCATCAGTCCTGCCAACATGGGTACTGGGCCCAAGAGGAGGGAAAGAAGTGGACCAAGAGGGTGAGGGGGAGCAAGTGTAAAGGAGAGAGGAGGAAACAGAGAAGGGAGATTTGGACCAAGCAGAGGTAGGAGTGGTGGCAGTAGAGGAAGAAGCAAGCGAAGAAGATGAGGGATGACTAACAGAAATGAGGCTAAGCGCAGAAGAGAACAGTGAAGAAATATTCACCAGGCTCACAGAGAAAGGCCTGTTCTATCCCCCCAGGGTAAAAAGGGTGGTGGCCATGGTTGAATATGGAGATCTAGCACCAAATGAGCTCCAGCAGGTACAAAACCTGGTAGTGGAGTTTACAGACACATTCACACTATCAGTATGGGAGGTGAAGCCAGTAGACTTCATCAAGTTCAGATTGAATATCCTGGAGGGCACCAGGTTTCCATTGATGGTAGTGTTTCAAAGTCCAGTTGCAACTTTTCAAAAAGACTGGCAACTGGACTGGACTGCAATGGTTGCAACTGGACTGCAGTTGTGGTTGCCCCCTTATTGGAACTTGTAAAAAGACTGGTTGCAACTGGTTGCAACCGCATTACATAAGCATACCATAAATAGAAGTAACACCCCTATGTTTATAGGTAAATACTGGTCAAAATGAATTTAGAGCTGACTTTTTGATGATGTTAGACATGAAAGTGATGCCAAACATCATGTAGACTACTCTTGAAACATGTATACACTGTATATAAACAATCTAAGGTACACTTGATGTTAGATAATCAGTCAATGTATGTAAAACCAGCTGCAACTGGTCTTTAAGCAGTTTGGGACTGGTCTTTTGAAAGACTGGTTGCAACCAGTTGCAACCAGTTCAGTTGCCAGTTGCCTGATTTTTTGGAAAAAGACTGGACTGGACTGGACTTTGAAACACTAGTTGAAGGTGCATCAGAAGATGTTAACACAAGTGCAGAGGGAATGGTACCTACCAGTGCTCGATGAGTTAATGAGGCAAGAATATTGTGCAACATACAGGTGGATGAATTCAAGGTGGTACACCCAATGGTGCTAGCACAGAAGGCACATGGCATGCCAGGCTTAACGATGGATGAGATCAGGTGGATTGTCGAGGAGCAGTGCATGCTAAATGGAGGGGAGCAAAGCTTAGACCCCCTGCAAAAGCTGACACAAACCATGGTGGACTGACCTCAGGAGGGCAAGCCCAAATGGCAGGTCTGCCAGAACTTTGGAGAGCTCAACAAGATAACAATGGTTGTGCTGATGCTGCAGGGAGGCATCAAAGCGAAACAACAGTGACTGGCAGGGCATGAATATGTCTGCATAATAGACTTAGCATCAGGCTTCTATGCAATAGAAGTCAAGGAACAAGACCAGCCATACCTGTGCATATACATGGAGGGATGAGGGTTCCAGTGTTATCAATGAATGCCAATAGGTCTCCTGGGAGTGCCAGCATGCTTCTTGGATATGACAAACATGGCATTCAGGGATATCACAATAGAGTTGGGGCTAGAAACATTCATAGATGACAATGGTATGGTGGGAGATGTGTTCACAGAGTTGCTACAGTGAGTGCACAAGTTCCTGGTGAGGTGCAGGGAAAAGGATCTGTCTCTATCACCAGCAAAGACAAAATGGTTCTTCAAGGAAGTTGTCTTTGGAGGAGTAAGGGTTGGGAAAAGTGGCATCAAACCAGACATAGCCAAGCTTGAAGTCATAGCTAAGTGGAAGATACCAACTACACTGCTAGAATTGATGCAGTTCTTAGGCCTAACAGGTTATTTCCAAATGTTGATCAGAGACTATGCAGGGATAGCAGCACTGCTGATGGACTTGCAAAGGAACCTAGATCTCCTGGACCCAATGGTAAAAGCAGGGAAGAAATGGTACTGCCAGTACCTGCAGGACAGGCTGTTAGACAAGTATTGGTCATGAAAGCACACGAAAGTGTTCTTACAGCTGAAACAGATGCTGGTAACAGAACCGGTACTACAAGTGCCCAAGTTCAACAGCACACAATTTATCCTCACAACAGACGGTTGCAAGGAGGGGTTCAGAGCAGTGCTGTTGCAACAGTTCACCATGGTGCAACCAAGTGGGGAGGAAAAGACAATGGTACACCTGGTGGGGTTTGCATCAAAAAGGACATCACTGAAAAATGCCTCTTGAACCACAACCACAACCATCCCCCCATGGAAAAAACTCCTCCCCCCTCAAACATCAGTGCCCATCGACAGACCCATGCCCAGTTTGCTTGTCAGACATTGGCAAATGCTTCCACTCTTTCCCTAAAGGCATGTTCAAGGCCCACTATGCTCCACCCACTCTCCCCTGCTTCATTTTCACCCATTTCACCTCCAACCCTCCCACATGGACCTGGACAACCAAGGATGGCCCCAACAAGGGCAAATCCTTCCAGGTCCCAACCATTCCAATCACTTGTGACAAGGCAGCACCTAAGGCTGTCCACTGGATGGTTGCCACCTTCCACTTGTACAAAGCCCATCTCAATTCTATCGTGATCAATAAGGATAGTGGGAGAGTCAAACAAGGATGGCTGAGACTCTACCAAAACAACATGTATGTCCATCTTTGAGGCCAACTGAAGATCTGTGCACTGCCCAAGCAGACACCCCCTCCTGTTAAACCATCCCCCCCCAGCGCCCCAACCATACCCAGGCCCCCCCTTCCACCATGAACCCCCTTGAAAATGTGTTGGCAGAGTTGCAAAAGGAGCTCCAGGAACTTCAGGAGAAGTTCACCAACTACATCTCATCCCATGAGGCATGCTGCATGTGCAACAACCACTCTTCCTCTGAGTCCTCATCATCTGAGGACAGGCATGAGGATGATGCCCCCCCCCGACCCCCCCCTCAACCACAGCTCTATATCATCGACCCTGAAGGGTCCCCGGTCCCTGACCCCAACCCCCCCACCTGGCTAGCCACCACACTGTCCTCCCCCAGCATCCCTCCTACTTTCCAGAAAAACCTCTTTTCCCCTGGCCCAATCACCAATGACCCACTTCCCAAGGAAGCCACCCCAGCCATCAAACTGATATTTGAAGGCACCTCCCCCCTCTATGTAGGCTTAACTGAAGAAAGGTCACTCGTTATAGCCACCACTGCCAAGTGCGAGGCAGTGGCATTCACCCTCTGTCTCCCAAGCAACCCCACTGTTCCAACAGCTCACCGTTAAAACAGCTGCATCACCCACCCCATCACCATCTTATCTGTTTCCTACTGTACCATTCCCTCTGTACAACTTCAAGTAGCTAACCCTTCTCCCAGTGCCTCACTGGTCCTGGCTGTTTGTACATGACAGCGGCAGGTTTTGTAGATAGATTACTCCCCCACATTACACCTTCAATCCTGGACAGCAGTCTCCCTTCGTGGTAGTCAGTGTATTGCAACATAGGGCCTACTGGCCCTTGTGCAATTAAAGTGTCAAATTAAAAAAAAAAAAAAAGGACATCACTGGCAGAAGAGAGATACAAACCATACATCTTAGAGTCTGCAGCACTCAAGTTCAGGTTTGACCACTTCAGCGACATGATATGGGGGTTCCTGGTGGAGATCAAGATGGACTGCATAGCTCTAAGGGACATGCTGTGTAGCAAGCAGTTGTCCACAGTGCATGCATGGTGGAGGGACAGCATATCAGTGTACCAGATTGTAGCAGTATGCCACAGACCAGGGAAAACCAATGCAGCAGTGGATGCACTGAGCCACATGTACATGGGACAACTGAAAGAGCCAGGAGATGGCAGCGCTTGGGCAGTCAGTGAAGATTGGGAAGTGACAAGGGGCATTGTAAACAACTTGTTCACAATAAGCCAGGAACCCACCATAACCCAATTGCAGCATGGATTTACTGATGAACCATTGTTCTTAGAGGTCATTGAGGCCAACACCAAGCTGGACAAGAACGACACAAGCAGGGAGCAAAGATGAGCAAGGCACAGAGCAGAGGGCTACCACATCAAGGACAGAAAGTTATGGCAGTTAGCATCCACCAAGTCTCTTTGAGCGAGACCAGAGCTTGAATGCATAACACAAGAAGAGGCAGTGGAACTGGCATCGAAGGAACACCAGAGTAATGGACATTGGGGTAGGGACCTAGTAAAACTGCAACTAATGGACAGGATTTACAGCCTGAGACTCGACCTGTCAATCATGAAAGCCATAAGACAGTGTCCACAGTGCAAAAACTTTGGCAATACTGGCCTGCACTCAGCATTGTACCCAATAACAAGATGGCATCTGTTCAAGCTGGTAGTGGCAGACTACCTCAGCCTGCCAAAGGGAAAGGGTGGATACCACACAGTACTCCTGGTACTGGACACATACTCACAGTATGTGTGGGGGTTCAAGTTGAAAATGCATGGCACAGCAAAAGCAATGGTGTACAGCCTAAATGTGATCAAGGGAGCATTCCGAGCACCTGAGACCTTCATGATGGACAGAGGCATGCACTTCAATAATGGAGAGGTCAAGATGTGGTGTGAAGTGAATGGAGTGGAACAATGCATAGTAGCAGCTTACACACCATGGGTCAATGGTTTAGTGGAAAATGCTAACAGGAAACTTTTAGGATGACTAAAAAGAATGTGCAGCCTGGAGCTTGGGGAAGACGAGGGGGAAACACCACCAGCAGCAAATGTCACAGCATCATGGCCAATTCATTTCGGAGAAGCAATATGACAGTTAAATGAATGTATAATACCAGTGTTCCAGCTCTCACCAAAAGAACTATTACTAGGTTTTGTCATCAACACAACTTGGACACCAGTGGACAAGGTGGTGAAGGAGTTGGAAGAAAAAGACATGGACATGCAGCTAGCATATGTAGAGCAGCAAAGGCTTGACAGTGCCAGCCAGGCAGTCAAACACACAGTATGGTGAAAGGAGGCATTTGACAAGCAAGTAGTAGGTTCAAAGGAAGGGGAGGTGGTTTTCAGGGCAGGGGATCTGGTGCAGGTGTATGACAATGCACTGGATTTCACCATGGCAAGTGCATGGAAACTGCTACCACACTGGTCAGCACCAAGACGAGTTGTAGAGCAAGTTGGCAATTCATACCAGGTTATAATGCTGGAAGGTTTCCCAATAGGAGGGCTGGTGCATGCCAGAAGGTTAAGGCTCTTCATCCCAAGGGAAGGGTCAGCACTGGAGGAGATACAAGAAATAGAGAAAGAGAAGACAGACTGAGGGAGAGAGAATGGAGAGGCAGAGGAGATGGAAGAGCAGGAGGGCAAATGGATAGAGGAGTGGGAGAGTGATGAAGGATAGCAAACCTGGAGGTTTGCCTCGAGGTTAGGGGGCAGATGGAATGGGGAGGGGCCGAGAGGAGCAGGCAGGGTCACATGACTGTGTGCCAGGTGGTGTGGGAAGTAGTACCAGAGTGACATGACAGTGTAAGCTAGAGGTGAAGGGGGCAGAACTATCATGATGGGAGGCACAGTCTGGCTCTTCCATCAGAGTTCTCAGGGCAGGCACAGGACCTGCCAGGTTACCTTCCCTCATCAGCTCTCGAGTCTCTTGAGGAACCCTCTTGGTACTCACACTCACCCTTGACCAGTCACCAGTCAGATGCCCCTGTGGAGTACTCTCAGTCTCATTCTAGAAGATGCTCCCAGGGAGAGGCACACTTGAGCATGAAGCTCCCCCCTCATTTCCCTTTTGAGGCATCCCCTTGAACTTCAAAGAACTCCCTTCCCTCCCCTGAGCTTGCTTCAAACAGCTTGTCTCCTCACTGAGTCACTTATGCAGGCTCATGGCACACTGTGGCTCAGCCACAGCAGTGTGTCCCAGATAAGCAGGCTGGTGACTTAGCTTTGAACTTGCTTCATAGCTCGAGAGAGGATCAATGGTCATATGTGCACTCAGTAGGCAGTTTAGAGCACTCAAAGGATTCTGTCAAAGCTACCCTTGGATCTTGAGCCACCCCACAGGACTTCATTCCTCCTTCAAGTGGCTGCTATGTCAACAGCAAAGCCTTCCCCTACTGCTTTTGAGTCATGTTTGAGAGTGTCAAGTGCAGTGTCACCCCTTCAAGAGTATGTGGGTTCAAGCACACCATTCCCAGCCCTTCAAGACTTGAGGTGACAAGTGCAGCCTCAAGGGTTTAATTTTTGTTTCTTCTGTGGTCGAGAAGGACATGCTCGAGCTCAGTGCAAGGTCTGCAGCTTGTATCTAGCTGCAGGCAGGTGCAGGATACTTTGGGGTCACATCATATTGCCTATGGGTGAGGAAATCCCTTGTGAGGCACTTGGGCACACCCTCCAGGCTCATTTGGACTTCTGGGCCCTCCATTGAACAAGGTTTAACTCTGCCAGCCAAAGGAACTTGGTGGGATTGAGGTCAAGCTCTTCTGCCCATTGCACTGTAAATCTAGAACCAGGAATGAAAGGAGGGGGGTGGTATGGTAATACAGGAGATCTGTGAGAGGGTCACCAATCTCCTGACACTCTACTCTGAACTTGACAGGCATCACAGTTGGGATAGTTTTCACCTTCTTTGCTACAGGTTTGTACTTCAAAACATGATAAATCAGGTCGAAATGAAGAGAGGACCATAGGACTGAAAGTGTCAGTGGTTACTGTCCCCCCCTTCAAGCTCCAAGTTGACCCCACCCCTCACCTGCTCTCGAGTTGATCCTGAGAGTACCCCAGAGCACCCTTCGAGTTCAAGAGCAACCCAGGCACCTTTGAGAGCCTCCCAGACCCTCGATAGGAAGCTTTGAAGGTTTGAACCAGGCCCAAGTCAAATCCCAAGGCTCATCACAGCCTCTTGAGGCCTTGTTTCCCCCTCTCGAGCCCCTTCTGCCCCTTCAAGCCCAGTCCCACCCCTGAATGGAGTCCTGAGGCTCATCAGAGCCTCTCAAAGGTCCATTTCCCCCTTGTGCAGCCTTCCTTCCCCCTCAAGTTGCCTTCCAAGGCCTGTCCAGGCTTGAAGTTACTCTCACCTTCAAAGCTGCTCTCTCTAGTCCCCTCATTGCCCCTCAGCACCACTCTGGCACCCTCTCCTGCAGGTGTTGGTACCTCTTCTCATTGGTATTTTTGTTTTTATGGTCTCTTTTGTCTTCGAGTTTGCATTTTTGAGTTTTGACATAGAGTTTTTGTTTCAAGGCAGATACCCTGGTCTTGCTATATGATACAGCTTGGTATGTGATGACTGGGGACAGTCACTATTTAAAGCCAGCCTCTGATGTAGGGAGAACATCCTCCCTACTAGGATATTTTATTTATTTCATTGCTTCCACTGACTGGTTTGTTTTATATTTTACTTTACTTGTTTTATTTAGTATTTTGACTTGTGTGTGCACATTTTACAGCTTATGTAAGTGCACATGCACTTTGAAAGCCTTGTAGTTACACTAGAGGATAACAGACACATTACTAGAGATGAGACAGATGGAATTCTGAGCCTGAGTGCTTGGAATATTATCTCTCCACTATCAGATGCTCTTTAGACAAATCTCAGCTATTATTATGGACTTTTAGGGTGCATTTTCTAGTCTTTTCTGCTGCTCTTTGACTCTTCCCAAGCAACTCTAGCCTCCTCCCACTCTCCTTTAACATCAATCCTTACAGCAAAGAAACCAGAAAGAAATAGTATCCATGTGTTCTCTCTATGTTGCAGACTCCCCTTCTTTGACTTCAGATTTTATTTTACCTTCTTCCTGACTCTAAAGAAAATGCTGCCATGGCTTATTTATATGACTATAACACAGAAAGTACACCCATTCTCGATCCTTTTGATTTGAGTTTTGTTTCTCCAAAAGATCCTTTCCTATTTTCTACAAGTACTACTATTTCTCCACTGACACTTTCAGTCCTATGGTCCTCTCTTCATTTCGACCTGATTTATCATGTTTTGAAGTACAAACCTGTAGTGAAGAAGGTGAAAACTATCCCAACTGTGATGCCTGTCAAGTTCAGAGTAGAGCATCAGGAGATTGGTGACCCTCTTGCAGATCTCCCTGTATTACCATACCACCCCCCTCCTTTCATTCCTGGTTCTAGATTTACAGTGCAATGGGCAGAAGAGCTCAACCTCAATCCCACCAAGTGCCTTTGGCTGGCAGAGTTAAACCTTGTTTGATGGCTCATTCATACCCATGAGGCAGCTTTTGCTTGGGAGACCTCTGAATGAGGAACCTTTCATGAAGACATGTTCCCCCCTCTGAAAATTCCAACATTGTCCCACAAGCCTTGGGTCAAATGAAATATGCCCATCCCACCCACCATTTTTCAAGACATCATTAACATAATTAAAGAGAAGGTTGCTGCTGGTGTCTATGAACCATCCACCTTGTCCTACAGGTCCAAGTGGTTCTGTGTTGTCAAGAAATATGGAAAATCCCTTCATCTTGTTCATGATTTGCAGCTGCTAAATGCCATCTCTATTCAGGATTCTGCAGTTCCCCCATTTGTCGACTCGATTGCAGAGGCCTTTGCTTGCCACTTGGTATATGGCATCCTAGATCTCATGGTAGGGTATGACCACAGAACTATCCATGATGACTATTGTGACCTTACCACTTTCCAAACCCCTATTGGCACTCTTTGACTCATGAAACTTCCTATGGGTTATACAAACACTGCCCAAATCTTCCATGGAGACATCTGCTGGATACTGAAGGAGGAAATCCCTGAAGTTACCATTCCCTTCATCGATGACTGCCCTATCAAGGGTCCTAAATCATGCTACCAAAATGCCAACAGTACCTATGAGACAATACCTGAAAACCCTGGAATTTGCTGCTTCATTTGGGAGCATCTCCAGAACACCAACCATGTTCTTCACTGCCTTCATCATGCAGGAGCCACAGTCTCAGCCAAGAAATGCATTATTGCCACTCCATCTATCATGGTTGTTTGGCATAAGATATCATATGAGGGGAGGATTCCACACAAAGCAAAAGTCCAGAAGATTAAAGATTGGCCCTATTGCGCTAATGTCACTGAAGTCAGGGGCTTCTTAGGTCTTTGTTCATATTGCCACATCTTCATAAAAGACTTTGCCAGACATGTGTGTCCCCTTGTCAAACTGACCAAGAAAGATGTCCCCTTCAATTTCAGAGACAAACACCATGAGGCCATGGACTATCTCTGCTCAGCTATCATTTCTTCCCCAGCACTTCAAACTATCAGTTATAATTCCACCTTACCCATCATCCTTGCAGTTGATACTTCTAATGCTGCCATCGGTTATATTCTCATGCAGGAAGGTGAAGATGGGAAGAGATACCCCACTTGTTTTGGTTCCATTACTCTCAATGATCATGAGTGGCAATATAGTCAAGCAAAACTCAAACTATTTGGTCTTTTTTGAGCCCTACATGACATGCAGCTTTATATATTTGGCATATGGCACTTGGTCATGGAAGTAGACACTAGGTATATCAAGGGCATGATAAATAACCCCAACTTGCAGCCCAATGCCACCATCAATCATTGGATCACAGGTATCCTCCTTTTGACTTCAAACTCATCCATGTTCTGGCTACAAAATATGCTGCACCTGATGGGCTGTCTAGGAGGTCCAAAGCCAATGAAGACCCTGAGGAAGACAAGGAATATGAGGATTGGGTTGATGAATGTGGAGCTTTCACAATAGAACTCATGAATCATCAAGAGCCAGGGGCTCAAGTGTTACATCCTCATCTGGAATCTCCATTGTCCATCTACTGCTTATCCAGTCATCTACCACAGGACATCAGCATCTTTTCTGCCATCAAAATGCCACCAGAAAGTGCAGAGACAGAAATTCCATGAACTGAGAAAGTGAAGCAGAGAGATGAGAGGTTGGAGGTGGTGAAGGAATTTTTGGAAACAAAGAAGCTGCCAGATGGGATAGGAGAGAAGGATCTAGAAAGCCTCATGCAACTAGCAATGAGGTACTTTGTCAAAGGCAGAGAATTGTGGAGGAAAGAGCCACAAGGTCGACACCAACTCATAGTTTTCCCTCATAGATGTCTCAACCTCATCCACCAAGCCCATGATGAGTTGGGCCATAAGGGTATTTTCTCCACCTGCATGCATTTACTGATACACTTTTGGTGGCCCATGCTAGAGCAGGATGTTTGCTGGTACATCAGAATGTGTCATGAATGCCAAATTTGCTGCCTAGATCATATTCATATTCCCCCTGTCATTGCCATCCCTGAACCCCTGTTCTATAAAGCCTACGTCGACACCTTCATCATGCCAAAGTCGAACAGTTACCAATACATTCCCCAAGCTCATTGTTCCCTCACCAGCTACCCCAAGCAGGCCATGTTATGGTCAGAAACTGGCAGGTCCATTGGCAAGTTCTTATTCAAGCAGATCTTATGTTGCTGGGGAGCCATCAGGGAAATTGTCACTGACAATGGTGGTCCATATGTTTTAGCTCTCAACTGGCTTTCAAAGACCTATGGCATTTGGCACATTGCCATCTCACCTTATAACTCACAAGCAAATGGTGTTGTGGAATGGTGGCATTTTGATGTGAGAGAGGCAATGGTGAAGAGTTGTGGAGGAGAGGTGTTGAGGTGGTCAGAGGTTGCCCTGTTGGTGTTCTGGGCAGAACAAGTCACTGTTCATAAAGCTATGGGCTTCTCCCCATATTATATGGCTCACAGTGTCCATCCCAGGCTACCCTTTGACTTCACTGAGGTGATGTTCCTCTCCCCTTTTGAGGCAGACTTTTACTTGACCACTGACCTCATTGCCAACTGTGCCCATCAACTTCAGAAGCATCCAGAAGACCTGGCACTCATCCATGACAAGTCCTTAAATCCCACTTCACCTCTGCCAAAGACTTCATATCCCATTTTGAGTGCACAGTCCATGACTTCAACTTCAAACCTGGCTCACTTGTCCTAGTCAGAAACTCTTGTATTGAGAAGGAGCTAGATTGAAAAACAAAACCCCACTACCTAGGTCCCATGGTAGTGGTGCATTGTACTAAAGGTGGATCTTACCTTCTTGCAGAGCTGGACGGTGCCATCTTGAAATTCCACTATGCTGCCTTCCATCTATTCTCCTACTACCCATGCAACAAGTCTTGTATAGAGGTCACCCACCTGGTGGGCCTTGAAAACCCTGCCATTGACCAACTCGAAGACAACTCCCTGCCTGACCCAGCACTCACTGGTGTTCTTAGGGATGAGTCAGATGAGTAACTTATACCCTATGTCTCGTGTTTCTTTTCTTCTTTTTTTTTTCTCTTTCTTTCACTTCTTTCATTAACTTGACAGACAATCTACTTATATGCAACCTTCAAAACAAAAAGACCACTGTCAAAAATATATAAATATACCATCAAATCAAGCCCTTTGTTTCTTTCAAACTTGTTTTGTAGACTTACTCACCACTTCTCTTTAAAGAATATGTTACAAAGAAAGGCAATAGAAAAGCCACTCCTTCAGATACTGCTCATTACTTCCTCTTTCTTCTTCTCATTTACACACTGTTTACTTATCATTGAAAGTTCTGATCTCACACAGACACTCATTGCTGTTACCATACTTGCACAGGGGGCAAGGTTTTACTTTCAGCTAGGTCACTTTTCAGGTCCTTGTCCTCCCTTGCTGTCAACACAAGTGTATTTGCCACTACTCTACAGTACATGCAAGGATTCCTATGTAACTATGGGCCCTGAACAATATGTTCTTGCCACCATTCTTTCACCAACCAAAGCTGACACCTGGTTCTCTGGAGCACTGAGTTCACCTTGTTTGTGTCAGCAGTGACTTCTGCCATCCAGGAGTACAACTGGACCAACACTTCTTCTCCCCATTCTATTGCATCCTCCAGAGCAGCAATCTGAGCATCCAGCTCCTCCAGAACAGTATCCCCACCCCTTCTTGTCTGACACTTATCTTTCAGGGGCCTTGGTGGCTCTTCTTCCCCAGGCAATGGTGAGGCTTTTGGAGATCCCTGCAGCATGGTCAGGCCAATGTCGACCTCTTGCATCTTTATGATGGCTGGCACTTCCTCTGGTTCATCAAGAAGACTGCTGGGAGCAGCAAGAAATGCTGATGTGTCTTCAATTGGGTCTTCTATGGTTCTAGGAGGCATGAGGTTGGGGGCTGGAGTGTTGGACATGCTGGAAGGGAGGAATAACAGGGCAGGAGAAGGTGGTGGTGGACCCAGGATGGTTGCTGGTGCAGAAACTTCTTTGTCTGGATTGACAGGCAGTTGGACTCAGGGTAGAGCCTTGCATGTTGACAATGATGCCAATGAGACAGTGGGAATTGGAGGAGGGGCAGACATGTTCTTGGGCTTCTTGCTCATCAAAGCCACTGGAACTTCCTGGTTCTTGTGCTACATATTCTCATGAGCCTACAATTGTGTTATGGTCAATCTGTTGCTCACCTTTCGACCTGTTTTATAGGCCTTGTCACATTTTTTCTTCCCCTGGTGGCACCACTCGCATGCCTGACCCTTGTCACATACACACAAAATACCTAACTTCTTGCATAAACCACATGGGTCTCCATCACCCTGCATGGCCCCATTGTTTGTCTGGGCAATGTCTCTCAAACTCTCAATGGGTGGGGGTATGCCTTCGACAGGCAAGGGCTGCTCCTCCTTGGCTATGTCATCACTGGGTGTTGTCTGGAAGGGAAGAGAGCATTAGTCAAGAAGGTTGGATGTAGCAGGTATGCCACACACCTTCTCCTTGCCTTTCCCTTTCCCCACAGCCTTTTCCACCTGTCTCTGGGAATGCTGAGTCCCCTCCCTGTCCCCCTGGGTCATCTTCAAAGGCTGCCCCTCCCTGCCCCTGCCCTTTGCTGCACATGGTGGAAAGTGAACTTGGAGTGCCTTCAGTCTCTCAAATGCAGCCCCAATTGCATCTTGCATGTCCTCATCATAATCAGGGATGCCAGTGCTCATGTCCATAGCAAACTGGTGCACCTGCTCGACCTGGTCCTGTTGCCATCCATTACAGCTGGGTAGTCATCCAGGCCACGAGAAGGAACTCACTGATAACTGGTAAAAATGAGTCATCCACTCATGCACTACCTTCTCCTTGGCAGACTTGTCAGGAATCTCCATCAGTGATCCCAGCTTTCTGACATTCGATGCCCACATTCCTGGGATAAGGGTATGGACAGTGTCAGGAGCAATGTAGGGCATGGAAGACATTTTGGTGTGACAGGTGACAAGTGGTGGTGAATGGGACTTAGAGAAGGAAAGAAGCAGTGTTTTGTTTGGTATGTCTAGGTGGCCTTTGTTGACACAGAAGCATTTTTGCCACAGCATGTGACCAAGAAACCTGTGCCCCCTTCTGTTGATCCACACACAGCCACACCACATGTATGACATCATCCCATTTCCATCCCAATCACCATGTACCCCTGACTGAGGATGGTCAGCATTTGAAGACCCTGGTGTAGGGAATTAGTTTGAGAGACTGGGGAAAAGTGAGAAAAGAAGGGTTGTGAGTCTCATTTTGTCCTCGAAGAGGGCTCTCAAAACCCAGACACCACAGGTACTAAGTTGATGACTGAGAACTGAGACTAGACTTAAAATGCAACACTGAGAAGAGCCATTAAAATGATATATGCAGCAGAGACCAAGACTCTTGAGCTTTGCCCTTGACTTGGTCTACTTGCTCTACAATGAATGTGCAGTAAAATGATTAAACTCCCATGTGACTCTCACACCCCAAACACCTTGTGTGCTTAGTCATCACTTTGCTTGCCACACTCCTAAGTCTCCCTTCACCACACTCCTCTCAACCCTCAAAACCTCTCCAGCAACCCTCAACACCTCTCTGGCGACCCTCAACACCTCTCCAACCCCTTCTTCTCTCAATTCTCCTAGTAGGGGCCTTGCCACACCTACATCTGATGGGGGCTTTAGATTGTGACCATCCTCAGTCATTGCCCTTCACCTCATCTCAAAACCCAAAAGACCACAACCTCCCCCCAACATGCTCAACCCCAACAACAGAGCAGCTCACAAAGGGCATGAAGCCTCTACCTGCCCTTGTCTCAGAGTCAAACAGCCCTTAGACCATCCTTGGTGCACTCGACACACTCCCAAGGCCTCCATTCATGCAAGGCACTGCATTGAGAAGATCAAGGGGGGAACTCAAAGCCATAGAGCATGTACTGCTAGGCTGCCCAAGCCTCAAACAACTTACTTGACAAGTCCTCAACCCCCTCAAGTACCTGGGGGAAGTAGTTAGTGCATTACATAGAGTGGACAACTTAAGAAAATATATTTAGCCCCTCAGGCACTGGCCTGGCCCACTAAGTCTCGAACTCTGGTCTCGCTGGCTCCCACTGCAAGCATTTTACAATTTTTCATGCCAAAATATGTTGAAAAAATTTAAAGAAGAGATACTCTTTTATTTGGGCTGTGTTCTCAGAAAAAATGTAAATATAATGTTTTGTTTTCTTTGTCTTTTCTTTGCAAAAACATGAATTGATGGTAATGCTGATTAGCTTCTACACTAATGGGTATTATCATCAATCAATGTTTTGTGGCAAGTCATGCAAAGAAAAGAAAATATTATTTTTGCCTTTTCTCCTTGAAAACACCTGTAAAAAAAGAGTATCACTTTCTTCAATTTTTTCAGCATGTTTTCTGGAGAAAATTTGTGAAATGCTTGCAGTGTCCACTACTGAATGTGGCTGCCTCAAACTGCCACCTGCATGGTTCCAAAGCGATGGAACTTGCATTTGCCATCATCACAAGGCATTTCGAAGGCTGCTCAAGCCTGGACCATCTCTTGTAGCATGCTCCTTGACAGCTCTTGTCCCAGTAACATGTAATCAGCTCTTCATGCTGGGTAGAAAACTTAACCAAAGGAGATTATTTCGAAGCAAGAGAGTAACTGCAGGGAATGTCCCTGCTCATAACCAGCATGAGGAGCTCTCGAGAAAACCAAGCTTCATGAGGCAGACTACACAATATAGGCTCGAAGCTCCCTTTCGAGGGTTCGCATGCCTGTAACGAGTTGTCAGTTCATAACATAGAGCAGATAGAAAACAAAACAAAGAAATTAGTTTCTATACGAGCTCGGTTGAGCTGCTCAAAGGTTCCATCATGCATGCTCATAGCTTGACACATCATCATTTGCATATTCCCAATTTGGGGAACCATTGTTGAACTTTGTCACCTCTCTTCCCATGCTCTCACTGCCCCTCCCTTGCACTGCAACTTTTTCCATTGACCTGGAAAAGCCCTGTTTGTCCCCTCAGAACATGCTGACCACATGCTGACCATTCTTCACCAGCTCGTCTTGATGGTAGGGGCTCCTCTGAGAGCCAGGAGATACTGGCTGGGCTAGAGGTGAGTCGTCATGGCCATCACCTGCCTCCATCACTGCCAAAGTCCTTCATGGGCTTCCTTTCATGCCACTGTTGAGCCCCTGCATGTCACCCCCCTCATCACCAGCCCTTGCTCCTCTTGTGTCCACCAACACCCTTGGTACCCCACTTGCTCCATCCCTGCTGTTAATGTGAGTCCCCATGACAACTCTGACCTTCCAGCTGATGACATGCTTGTGCCAGACACTTCATCTCCCTTGGCTTTCCCTCCTTCTTCAAACCCCACCCTTGACACTTGAAGAAGTTGCTTCATCTGTCACCTTGATCCTTCACATACCCTCGCCTCACTCATCTATCCTCCTCGCCCTCTCATCTTCATTCTGAGAAGATCCTCAGTAAGCACAGAGCTCATTACTGAGCTCATGTTGTAGGTACATTGCCTTGTGCTCACCTCCTCTTGTTGCAAAGCTTTGATGGCTTCAATATATTGTCCCAAAAAAATATTTAGCCATTGCTATGGTGCTGCATTGTAAGTGATGTGTAATGAAGTGCTAACCATTACAATGGCTGATTTTCACTAGATCATGTGAAATATGTAATACTTTATGTATGAATCTGGGTCAAAATGGATTTTATTGTGTATGAAATATCCTTTTATGGAGCTATGTCAATGTGATCTTATATCATTGGCACTGCATTATAATGGGGGTGTGGACTTGTGCCATTAAAATCCATTACAAGCAATTGTCATGTGCCCAAGTTTTTTCTGACAGTACATCCTGTAACTCGTTATCAGTGCAGAATATACTCTATCCCCTTGGGCACAATCAAACACTAAGGCTTGGGTCTGATTTATTTACTTTAAACTGCGAGCTCACATCTCAAACCTCACAACTCTCATGCATCATTGCACAATGACATGCCCAGCCAATCATTAAGGTATGATTTAAACACACTCACCTGGCTTTCCTCATTTCTATTTCTCCCATTATCAAACAACTTCCTCTCAACATGTCCCCTCAGCAAGCACAGTCTTACAAGCCCATTCAAGCCACTCAACTGGCCCTCGACCTTCAGGCTATGAGTCCACCAGGGTCCCAATCAAAGGTGTCACTTCATTCCCTTGTCAACTCCCCATTTCCCCCTCAAGGAGATGCACTGGCAATCATAAAAGGTCAGTCTGCATTTCTCCTACCATTTTCCCTCTCAGTCTAATCTCCTCTAGCCTATCTCTAGCAACTGGGCAAACTCTCCCAACTATGGACTTGTACTTGAGAACATGGGCAATCAGACTACCCTCCTGCACAACATTGGTCAGTGACTCAACCATGAATGATGTAAAGTTGATGAAAGAGAGTGGGGGGAAAGGCTAAGGGGTCTTCCCATTGGAAGAGGGTCCTAGTTTGACCCAGGGGGCTAGGGATGCCTGGTAGAGAGTCAAAGAGTAGTGGAAGAGACTAGAAAACATGCCCTAAAAGTCCAAAAGAATGCTGAGATTCATCTAACAAGTGTCTGATAGTGGAGAAATAATCTCCCAAGGCTCTGTGACTTTATTTCTGTCTGCTTGTCTCTAGTAATGCAGCTGTTATTTTTTTAAGTACAGTGTTCTGTAAGTAGTTGTTGGCTTACATAAGCCACAATGCGTCCAAACACTAAGTAAAAAGATAAGGAAAAAGGTATAGAACAAATCTGTAAAGTAAAACAGTGAAATAAAATAAAATACCTAGTAGGGAGACTTCCCTCCCTACAATGAGCACAAAAGTAAACTCAAGGACTTGGTGTCCTCCTCATGAATAGCTGGGGGGCTCACATTGCCTCCCCTCTCTCTCTTGCTTGTGTCTTGCTGATCAACAGGTCCTCCCTGACAAACTCCTCCAGTTTCGAGGCACTGGGGTACAGGCCTACCAGCCTCATGACAAAGTCATTCCACTCCATCATCCTCCATCCTAGGATGTTACTCCACAGGGACACAGTGTCTTTGTCCAGGTACCAGTACATCCACTTGATCCACTCCTTCTCACTTCTGCACCCTGCTAACTGGCATAGGTACCAGATCTTGTTCAGGTAAGTTATGAGGTCTCATGCTTTACCTGAGAACTTTGGTGCCTTTCTGGACCTTTGACTAGGCATCCCATCAAGTGGCTCTGGTGTGCAAGAGCTCATGGCTCCTCAACCTAGCATCTTGAGGACCACTTGTAATGACTGAAAATACTGGCCAGACCAGGGATCAAACCTGGGTCCTCCCACTAGTACTGGGGTGCCTTACCACTAGGCTACCCGACCATTCCTACCCTGTCTAGAGTGTGGATTCTCATCCCAACAACTTGCCCCTCTGACCTTTCATGCCTGTGATATGACTCTGTTTCTCTGTGACACCACTCTCCTCTGTTGTCTAGCATCCCTCTCTCCCTGCTCCTCACTCTGATTGATTCAGGGATGTATTATGTGTCTCACCCTGCCCATATGAGGATCTACCATAAGAACGAGGCCCCACACAAGGGTAATAGCATGAATTGACAAGATGATGGTTGTGTGTTTGAGATGGAGATCTTCTGGTTGAATGAGGAGGGGAGTGCTCCCAAGGTTGTTGCAGTGTATATGAATATGAGCTTCCCTGCATGCATCTTCTAGAATGAGACCAAGAGCATGTGACAGGGTGGTTCCTAGAATAAACATCATGTGGGCTTGAATGTCCATACCATTGCCCTCTCTTGTCATGCTCCTTGTGGTAAGTCAGCCTTCTCTCTGTGCCTGTTGGCACCCTTTCCAATGCCACATGACTTCTGTGGGCCCTGTCATCTACCCAATAGCTTCTTGTGTCCCTTGCTTCATATAGTAGTGTACCATACATTTCATTGGCTGTACACATGGCAATCCTGCAGAGCTAGTACCTGGTGCCAGATTAACAAAGAACCCCCTTGTGGTGGGCTCCAGATGTAGGGAATTAGTTCAAGAGACTGGGGAAAAGTGAGAAAAGAAGGGTTGCAAGTCTCATTTCATCCTTGAAGAGGGCTCTCAAAACCCAGACACCACAGGTACTAAGTTGATGACTGAGAACTGAGACTAGACTTAAAATGCAACACTGAGAAGAGCCATTAAAATGATATATGCAGCAGAGACCAAGACTCTCAAGCTTCGCCCTCGACTTGGGCTACTCGCTCTACAATGAATGTGCAGTAAAAAGATTAAACTCCCATGTGACTCTCACACCCCAAACACCTTGTGTGCTTAGTCATCACTTTGCTCGCCACACTCCTAAGTCTCCCCTTGCCACACTCCTCTCAACCCTCAAAACCTCTCTGGTGACCCTCAACACCTCTCTGGCAACCCTCAACACCTCTCTGACCCCTTCTTCTCTCAATTCTCCTAGTAGGGGCCTTGCTGCACCTACACCAGGAGGTGTAGGGAGCCTATACTCCCTAAGGCTACAGAGCACCCTTAGCAGCCTTTCTCACTCTCAGTAGTTGCTCCCTCACACATTATGACACTTCCTTGGCTAGTAACATTGCCACCTATGCTAATGTCACACCTTTCATCACATCACATGCTTGCACCAGCAACATTGCCACTGACTCACCAGCTACTGTATTAAGCCTGTCCCCTAATGCACATACCCCCCCCTTCATGTGACCACTGAACACCCTGTGTCAGCAATCACTACCAACCTGTCACATGTCACCTGATCTCCATGGTGCCTGTGTCTACACAACAAGTGCTGAAACTGCCTTGCCCTTCATAATACCACCCTCCACATCCAGAGTTAGTTGATGAAATTGCCACCAGCTCCCACTGCATGTCTTTGCATCAGAAGTACATACTTATACCACTTCTGCTTTACTTACTTTCATTTTCTGGACTCTATTTGTTCTATCTTTGTCTATGTCACTGTGGTGCATATGATTTTCCATATGTCAGCCTTTATATTCTCTCTTATTACTTTTGACATGTGACAGTTCCAAAGTTCTCTGATTTTACCTTAGATACCACTGTCCTTATGCTACAAAAGTCTGCTGTACTTAGAAAAATAATCACCCACCTTTTGGAGTCACTATCTGCATGTCTAAGAGTCTCTGAGTATTTTGAGTCAAGTCCCACTGTGTTTTTCAAGTCTCCAGCATCTTCCAGTGCCTTATCTTTGGTCTTATCAAGTTCTCTGCATCCCACAGCCCCCAGAATTGCTGCCTCACCTACTACAAGTCCACTACAGTGTCTACACTGTCTACCTATGAGTTAAAGAGTACCAAATTGCTGCCCTCTGAGTTATCACCACCAAAAGATATCCCCAGCCCTCAAGAAGTTATCCTGCACCCATTGTAGGGAATGGGTTTTCCCTACCAGGAGTTTTTGTTTTTATTCTGTGTTTCTCATATTTTAACTTGATTTTCCAGTTATTATATGTTTATTACCTTAGTGCGAGGTTTTCTTGCTTAGTCAGCATTTTTTTCATTACCTAGCCTGTACTTACTTTTCTAACAATCAAGTTACAAGTTGCGAGTTCAAGTTCAAGTTTGAGTTCGAGTTTGAGAAGGTCGAGAGTGGCCTCTCTCTGTGTCTAGACAGCCTCAGACAGCTTCAGACATCCTCAGACAGTATCTCTCTCCAGGCTATAGAAGCCCCTCTGGAAGTTCTCCCCCTTCAGACATTTCCACTCCCCCCCCAGTCTCAATCAGCTCTTCTCTACACCATTTACAGTGGACTTTTGAGTTCCCCACTGTCAGCACTCCCCAGTCACTGAGAAAAATCCTCCTTTGCCTTCAAGTCCTCCCTTCTATCTCCTTCCAACTCAGCACCCCTTGGGACAAGCCTAGGACTTTCCTACAGCTTTCCCCACTTTCCCCTTGCACTCTCACAAGGAGAGTTGCCCACAACAGTAGTGGCATTAGGAAAAAAGTGTAGTAGTGGTATTAGTGAAAAACAGTAGTGGCATTAGGAAAAAGCATAGTAGTTCTGTTAGCAAAAAATGGTAGTGGCAATAGGAAAAAAGTGTAGTAGTTCTATTAGCAAAAAATGGTAGTGGTATTAGGAAAAAAGCATAGTAGTTGTACAGGACTGTACATTGCTGTGACAGTACTGGACAGGGGGGGACCTTTCTGTAGCACTGTGGGTGCTGTAGCAGGCTGTCACAAGCTGTACAGTGCCACACAGTGATTAATGGTTTTGCTGATGCACCTCTCTGTCACCACCTAATATCCTACTAGGGAGTACTCTCTCCCTACAATGTACCTGGAGTTGATGACATACTGTAGTACCTAGTAAGAGAGTAAAAAAAGCATGTATTAACATGTCAATTAAAGTTCCATTGGAATGCACTGAGTGGTATGGAAATGGGCAATGAATCTAATGGAATAACTTACCTCTTCACCCCTACCCATCCCCACTGTCCTTGACAATGTCTGTAGGAATGATGTCATCAGTACTAACATCCAGCAACTCTAATGGATTGTTTCTGACTTCATCATCACCCATGAATGCAACATTCCAGCCATCTTTCCTGCCATTGCCACACATCCCCAATGTGAATTTCTCACAGGGAAATGAGATGGTGATGACCTCATTCCCCATGCTTATGAACATAAGTCCTTTCATTAGTAAGCAGAGCTTATTGCCACATCTGTTTTAGGGCACATATAGCCCATGAGTCCAAGCAACTCAGCCTTCTACAAGAGTGTGTAAAGTTCCTCAAAGGACAGGTAATGAAGCTTACCATTGAAAACAACACCCTCAGGTACAGTGGCTCAAAAAATTGTCCCAATGTTTGCTCCATTTTTACTAATCACAGTGTAGCTAGTGGAATACTGTGATCCAGTTCATGATCTTGGTAGATGGATTGAAGCCCTTGGTCATGGTGTTCTAATGAGCCATATTACATAATATTTGGATGGAAATAGGTGATGGAATAACCAAATGAAAATGACACCTCATTGGGACAATTTTTTGACTTTCACCCTGGAAGGTGGGATGTCAGCCAAATGAAGGGTTATTTGGGGTTATTTGGACCTGAAAACAAAGCCTAACATATAACATGATCAGCTGAATTCTTTGTCAGCATGTCAACAATGCCAAATATTGAATTTGCACCATTAAGCCTTCCTCTTTCACCACACTCAACAAACCAGCTTGCTTGCTCACTAGGGCTGGTCTTTGAAGGAAATTTTCAGTGATTACTGATGTCCACTACAGAACTATCATTATAATGTACTTTCTCAATCATAAGTCCCATAAAAAGTGTAGAGTAGTAGCTCGATCGTGGGAGTTATCGATAAGATATTGATTACATCCCTCGCCCTATAGGCTCGGGTATTTATACTGTGTGAGAACATTATTCTAGAATAGTCTACTACAGTATGGAATGTTCAGCTACCTCTGAGCTCTTTGTATGGTATGCTGGTACCTTCTACATGATACCAACACTCCCCCTCAAGCCAGGGTCATACCCATTTCCTTGGTATGCCTCTCGTGCTTGTCTCTAGGTAGCGCTTTAGTAAATATATCAGCTGTTTGGTACCTGTCAGAACAATGACAACTTTCAACCTTCTTTTGGTCAATCTTCTCATGTGTGTAATGGTGAGATATGTCAAAGTGCTTCGTCCATGCATGGAATTGGGGATTATAGGCTAAGGCTCGTGCTCCCTCACTGTCTGTCATTATTTTAGTAGGCCCCATTTGTCTGTACCCCAGCTCTGCATATAGTTTCCATAACCATATGCATTCTCAAGTACACTTAGCCAGCATGGCATATTCCACTTCAGTTGTTGACAGCGCAATTAAGGTTTGTTTCTTCGAGCCCCAAACAATGGCTCCCCCTTGAGCTAAGAATACATAGCCTGTGACAGATGCACAGTTCTCAGTATTGGCAAAGCTCGTGTCTATGTACCCTTGGAATATTTGGGTAGTAGTACTGCCTTCCTTTGCTCTATACATTATACCATAGTCCTTTGTCCCTTGTAGGTACCTCAATATTCTTTTGGGCACTACCCAGTGTCTTAAGTCTGGGTTTGATGTAAATGAGGCCAGTCTATTTACAGCATAGGCAATGTCAGGCCATGTGGCAACCACAGCATACATCAAAGATCTGATCAGGGAAGCATACTTATTTTGGTTAGTTGCTTCCTCCCGTTCCTGCTCCAGGAACATCTGAACCTTCGTGTCTGCAGGTGTCTTCATACTGTTTGCACTCTCTAATCCCTGCGCCCATAGTATAGATTCTATGTACCAGGTTTGACTTATTAATAAAGTTCCTTTTGCCCGGTCTCATGTAATCTCTATACCAACAATTTTCTTCAGGTCTCCGAGGTCGGTAACCTCGAACATAGATTTCAGTTGTGCTTTTAATGATGTCATAAGCCCCTGTCGTGATGTGAACAGTAGGAGATCATCTACCCATACAGTAATGATTTCTATTCCCTCTGCTGTCCACCAGACATATGCACAGGGGTCAGACCATAGGCACTTGAATCTGCCTTGCACTAACTGTCTATTAAGTTCCAGGTTCCACTCTCTTCCGGATTGTTTCAGCCTGTATAATGTTTTTATTAGCTGGCACACACGTTGTGTACCGTCCTCGAAGCCTTCAGGTTGTTTCATATAGACTTCTTCTTTTAGCTTACCATTTAGGTAAGCCCCCTTTATGTCCATCTGTTGGATCTCCCAGTCCTGGGAAACTGCTAATGCTATTATTGCCCTTATTGTCTCTAGCCTCACTACCGGTGAGAATGTATCTGTATAATCCATCCCTGGTATCTGTGAGTACCCCTTCGCTACTAGATGTGCTTTGTATTTTTCCAGTCTGCCCTCTTTATTATACTTTTGAACAAGGACCCATTTGTTGGCTACCAGCATCCTACCCTTTGGTAAGTTGGTTAGTTCCCACATCCCCATTTGGTATAATTGATCTATTTCTGCTTTGACAGCTTTTTCCCACTCTGGCCATTTGGGTGAGTCATGTGCCTCCTTGAGCGTTCTCGGGTTGTCAGGTAAGGCACTGTTTTCATTTAGTGCTGCATACACTAACACTGCCCGCTCTGTAGGGTTTTCCTCGAGTCCTCCCTTGTTGGGGTCTCGAAACGATTCTGGTGAGTCGTCACTTTCATTTTCTGACAACTCCAGCATAGGATCGTTAAGCGCCCAGTAGTCCTTGACTACCTTGGGCCTACTGCTTTTTCTCTGGTGAGTCTCACTTTTGTCCTCTGTCCATTTTCATTTACTGACGTGTTCTTGATCTCTTTTAGGTTCTTCTCTATCATTTTCAGTATCCTGCACATCCCTATCAGTCCTGCTGCTCGGCCTCGACTCCCCCTCACGTGGCATACCATCTGTCAAGGTGGGTGAAGCATTTGGCAAACTGACAGGATCCTTCAGGAAATGGAAATTATGAGAAGTCTTTATGGATCTCATGCGAGCATTGTAGAAACAGACAGCGTGTGGGCCATCCACAAAGCCAATGAAGGTATGTTTTGTGGATTTGGTGTCAAGCTTGTTGATATTGACACCTTCATGCATTATCCACACAGGAGAGCCAAATTCTTGGAGATGGGAGACATTGGGATGGTGTCCTGTCCACTTCTCATAGGGCATTGCTCCTACCAGCACTCATGTGTGAGAGTGATTTCGAATGTAGGCTGCATGGGTGACTGCCTCAGGCCAGAGGAATGCAGGAACATTTCCTGCAATCCTCATGGCATGAGCAAGTTCACCCATCGTTCTATTAAAACATTCGGTGACTCCGTTTTGTGCTGGTGAATACGGCACTGTCACCTGGAGGTCAATTCCTATATCGCAACACCAGGTAAGTAATTCATTGTTGACATATTCTTTTCCATTATTAGCACGTATTGTTTTTGTCCATTGTCCTAACTGGCGTTCGAGGTATGTAATATATTCTTTCAATTTAGTTGATGCCTCCCCCTTACACTGCAAGCATTTCACAATGTTTCTTCAGAAAACATGCTGAAAAAAGGAAGAGAAGAGATACTCTTTTATTCTAGATCTTTCAAAAGAAAAAATGCAGAAAAAATGTTTTATTTTCTTTCAGAAAACATGGATTGATGCTAATGCCAATTAGTGTAGATGCTAATGGACATTACCATTAATCTATATTTCTGCACAGAGAAGAAAATGTTTTATTCACCTTTTTTGTGACAAATTATGCCAAATGAAAGAGTATCTCTTCCCTCCATTTTTTCAGCATATTTTCTGAAGAAACATTGTGAAATGCTTGCAGTGTTAGTGGCCATGAACCAGACTTCGCAGTAATGGCTGGTGTTGTTGATAAAGGATATGTACCAGCGCACTCACCCACTTAGGGCTTCCATTCGAGCTGGTCCCCACACATCGGTGTGAATCATTTCACCTGGCTGTGTGTTCCTCAGCGCAGATTTTTCTGGAAAAGGTAATCTAGACTGTTTAGCCTCTATACATGAGGGGCAATTGATGATCGGCGATGGCGCCATGGTTAGTCCATCAACTAACCATTCGTGTTGGAGACATTGGAGTCCCTTGACTCCAATGTGCCCAAACCGCTGGTGCCATTCATCCCAGGTATGTGCCTGGTATGCATGCTCTGCAGGTTCATGCCTGCGGATGCATAGTTTGTATATTCCATCGTGTAAAGTAGCTATAGTGAATAGATTATGTTTTTGATCATATAGCCTCATCTCTCCTCCCCTGGAAACAGAGGAGCCACCTTCTTTATCAAGGCGTGTCAGTGAAATTAAATTATGTACAGTGTCAGGGGCATATAGTACATTCCGCAACGTGATGATGGAAGTCCTATTACCTATTTGTGCCTGTAGCATGACTGTCCTGACTCTGTATGCTGTAATTGTGTGGTCTCTGATACCTTGGATCACCTTTTGTATAGGGATCATATCCCTAAACACATCTTATCTTTTGCTATATGTGCCGTACTCCCTGAGTCAGCTACCAATGTGTACCATTCAACGTGTTCATCTATGCCTTCGTACGATACATTGAATGCATCATATGTACTAGTATTACTACTGTCAGATGTCCATTTCCCATCTGCATATAATACCTGCTCGTCATCTTGTGTATCATGTGTAGGTAATTCCGTGATGGTGGCAAAATTAGCCTGCCCAGGTTTAGCCTTTTTAGGCGACCTGCTGTGCTTTTTCCAGCAGTTGTCTTCCATGTGACCTAACTTCTGACAGTAGCCGCATTTGGGTTTCCCCTTATGATGGCATTTGTCAGTAGTGTGATTATCGCGTCCACAGATGCTACAGGCCTTGGTGGGCTCCTTCCATTTATTATTTACTTTCTTCTGAGTAAATAATGTCTGCTCTTGCAGTGGGCCCTGCCTGCGTTTGAATTCATCCACCAATACCACAGTAAGTTCTTCGACTGTGACTGAGTCTACACCTTTCCCAGCTATCCGGCCTGCCATATATGGTGGTAAACATAGTCCAGGACTCCGGCATGTTTAATAATAGAATATCTTTGAACTTGTCATCTGGGACTGGCTTCCCCATAGCTGACAGGTCATTTCGCATCCGCCTGAGTTTATTAATATGCATCACGATGTTGTCACCCTTGGGACACTTAGCATTCAATAGTTCTCTCTTTGCAATGAGAGCGGTTTGAACGCCATGTGTCTGATGAGCCAATTTTAGGTTTTCCCACATTTGTGCTGCTGTCTCGGCATGCATAACATGGTCCATTTGTTGGTCATTGATATTGGTTAATATGAGGGTCTGCATGATGAGGTCTTCATCTTCCCATGCTGTTATCTCAGCACTGTTGCTAGAGTCCTCCTCCAGCTTTGGATAACTTCCCTCGGCATACTTAAAGACCTTGTGCAAGCATAGGAACTTCTGCATTCGAATCTGCCATGCATGCCAATTATTGTCTTTACACATATCTACCTTGTAAGATGAGATAGTGCCAAGGTTTCATACCCTACTGCTGGCTCCACTAGTGTTATTTGTGTTTGTTGTGACATTAACAAAGTCGTCAGTGTTCCCCAACATAGTGATGCAAAGTTTTTATTAGATAGCGTTAATTTGATAGAGGTTTTGTTTATAGTGACGAGCCAGGGCTCATAACCTGTAGAGTAGTAGCTCGATTGTGGGAGTTATCAATAAGATATTGATTACATCCCTCGTCCTATAGGCATATTTATACTGTGTGAGAACATTATTCTAGAATAGTCTACTACAGTATGGAATGTTCAGCTACCTCTGAGCTCTTTGTATGGTATGCTGGTACCTTCTACGCGATACCAACAAAAAGGCTAGTGAAAGTCATCTCTGTACTGATTCCCCCACCACTGCCTGGTGTGTTCTGGAATTAATGTGCACTGGAAAGCCAAAAATGGCATTGAGGTCAATCTGGCACTTGTGGGCATGAAGAACCAACCAATCCCCTACTAACTGGTGCATTTCCACCAATGGGAAGCTGGTTTGAATGTTGGGGTGAGGCAATCCCCTTCTTTACAGTGCTGGTGGTATATGAGGGATAGGCTACAGAGCAGGTAGGGTACAGATGATTATGTACTATCTACCCTGGGCTGTTACCACTGGTATCATATGTCCAAATCATCCATTGAAAGTCATCCACCATTCAACTCCAAGCACAGTCTGGCCAACCTACATAGTGACACCCAGAGTTCAAGGGAAGGACTTACCTCCCCCAACCATTGTGTCACTTGCCCATTGGTGGAAATGCACCAGTTAGTAGGGGATTGGTTGGTTCTTCATGCCCCCAAGTGCCAGATTGACCTCAATGCCATTTTTGGCTTTCCAGTACACATTAATTCCAGAACACACCAGGTAGTGGTGGGGGAATCAGTACAGAGATGACTTTCACTAGCCTTTTTATGGGACTTATGATTGAGAAAGTACATTATAATGATAGTTCTGTAGTGGACATCAGTAATCACTGAAAATTTCCTTCAAAGACCAGCCCTAGTGAGCAAGCAAGCTGGTTTGTTGAATGTGGTGAAAGAGGAAGGCTTAATGGTGCAAATTCAATATTTGGCATTGTTGACATGCTGACAAAGCATTCAGCTGATCATGTTATATGTTAGGCTTTGTTTGCAGGTCCAAATAACCCCAAATAACTCTTCATTTGGCTGACATCCCACCTTCCAGGGTGAAAGTCAAAAAATTGTCCCAATGAGGTGTCATTTTCATTTGGTTATTCCATCACCTATTTCCATCCAAATATTATGTAATATGGCTCATTAGAAAGCCATGACCAAGGGCTTCAATCCATCCACCAAGATCATGAACTGGATCACAGTATTCCACTAGCTACACTGTGATTAGTAAAAATGGAGCAAACATTGGGACAATTTTTTGAGCCACTGTATGTGCTTCTAATTATATAGCTCATATTTATATTAGTCTGTCTATAGGACAGCATTCCAGTGTCTGGCAGGTGCTGTCAGCTTACACAATATGAACCCTTGCAAGGTCAATGGCACTTCACTTTCTCAGGTCATGTCTTTGAAACCAAAGGAGGAAGTAGCCCCCCCAACACCAGGTGACTATCCATCCATCCACTTCTGGGACCATGAAGACTGGGACAAGTATCTCAAGTCACCTGAAGGTCAGACAAGCAAGCAAGGAACCATCGGTTACCTTGAGGATAAAGATGGTAACCTGCCTTTGTGCAAGACTGCCAAAGCCATTCACAAGGTTCTTCATGGAGGCTGGGTGGAGCTCATCAACCAGGAGCTTGCACCTCCATCATGGGGAAGACTGTCTGCAAGTGCTTGGCAGTTCATCCACAGCCTTATGGAAAGTGCTTACCTGGACTTCAAATTTGCTAATAATGGGTGGAAACTTGATTATCTTGCTAGCATGACATATCCTGCCTGGCAGAAGAGGTCACTGGATGACAATGGTAAGTGGAAGCAGAAGAAAGGGAAGGGGCCAAAAATCAAGGACAATGAGGACAAGGATGACAGCACAGATGAAGTTGGGATGAAACAGAAGGGTTTGGTCAAGTCCAAGGAGGCAGGACCAGTGAAGCAGTTCAGAGGTATGTGATGTGCATGTTCATACCAACCAAGCTGACACTAGCCTGCAAGGGAACTCTAAAGAGGAAGATGACTTAACACCACCCACCTCAACCACCTTGCTCTCACCTCTCCTTTCTGATGCATCTGTTTCACCATCAGAAATATCTATGGAGAGCATTCCCCTAGGTACTTCTGGTGTCAATGAGGCACCTTTTGAGAAGAGGTCAGGTTCAGAGTGAACTATGTGAACAAGAAACTCAGTCTCTGATGTGTATCAAAGTCTCCTATATTAACCTACCTATGTGAACAAGAAACTAAGTACTTTGGTAAGTATCAAAGAACTATAATAGAATAGTAAAGCATACCTCAGTCTCTGATGTGTATCAAAGTCTGAGGTCCAAAGGAAAAAAGAAGTGCCACAGATGCATGGGCTCATTACATAATCACTACTCGCTGTAAGTAAACAAACTCCAACATGCCCCCTCAGTGAGGTAAGTGAGAAAAGAAGGGAAGAATGTGTATGGTACTTATGCTGTACTTGCATGCACAGGTGTAATGGCATCATATGGCTTTGTTCTTTGACAGTTCATGTGATGGTGAGAGTGAATCTTGTATGGATTGAAGATTCGGACATGTTCATGTATAGTAGGTAAAATGCTGGTGTCGAAATTGTACTTGTTGTGCTTGATAACAGTTGTGGGCAGAGTGCAGGTAGTGCCAAAAATGCTGGAGGTATGGCATGGCTGTAGGCGACAGTCCTCAGCGGCAGGATATTTATTTATTTTACTCGTAGCATGCTCCCAGTTGCCATCAGTACAACATAGTGCCTTGACGAAGGTTTCGCTGTTGTTGTTTGTTGTTTGTGCTTGGTAAGCAGCCACATCCTCGTTGATCACCCGTTCTCCCCCCACTTCGCATGCCTCGCGCAAGTTCTGTGTGCCCTCCAGGTCGCCCCCTTCGACTGTGCATCCCTCCGAGTGGACAGGTATCCCAGGTATTGTCTTTCCACTGCGTGGGTGCTCCAGGGAATGACTTAGAGCCAAAAGCTGGCCTGCTTTGCTTGTAGGGCACTTTTTGGACTTGTTTTCGAGTTTCGGACTGGCGGCAAGCCATTCTGCGTCTCGTAGGCTCTCGACAGGGTTCGTTGTGGGTGGCACATGCTTCTTGGGGTCCATAGGCATTTTGTTTGGCAAGTTAGACACCGTTTTTGCAGTAGGAGACATGTTTTCATTTTGATCACTATTCAGTCTGCTGGGTGACAATGACGGCTTATCGGGTTGATCGGGAGCTTCTTTTATGTTGTTGTTGACACTCTTAACCCCCTTCTCCCTGCAGGATTTGTCCAATTTAAGATCAGGATCCATCATGCCAACGTTCTCCTCCAGACTGTGTTGCTCCAGGTCCAGGTAAATAGTGGGTATGTTTTCAAGTCCCCTCTCACTTTCTTGACATTTACTGTGTGGACCTATAGCCAGCTGGTTTTTCTTGACTTGAATGTGACCTTCTGAATTTTCCTCCATGTCAACAGTATTGATTTTGTACAGAATCACATTTTTTGAGGAGACAGTGGGGGCCAGTGCATAGTCGAAGACATAGGGTGCCTGTGGAAGGTTTCTACCTCCATAGTGTTTAACAGGTAGGATCATATCACATGGCATTGTGGTCATGCACTCAACCAAGGTGCTGTTCGTCCATCCAGCTCTGCTGCTGCTGTTCTGCACCAAGTGCACGTCTCCAAGTTGAGGGGCATTGGATTTAAGGTAGGTGATGGACCCATCTAAAACACATTCACTAACCCCATTGCCAATGGGATAGTTAGGCCTAGCTCCAACTTCACCTGGGGTTTGAGCGAGTTGCTCAGGGACAGTGGAGAGGTGCTGTCCCAATCGAGTGTTGGACTCCATGGGCCCTTGTGAAGTGAAACCATTTTGATGTAACATACCAGGACTGTTGGTGGGTGTTGTAGATGGTGTAGCCTTTCGATATTGTTTTCCCTCAAGGCAGGGGGAACATGCTACATCTGAATACTGCTCATTGCCCATAGCCACTTTTTCTGTAACCATATTCTTGCTTACTGTGTATGCAGGAATGTTGGTGCTGGAGTTGGGTTTACATGGGATTTGGTACAGTATGTTGGCAGAATGACTCTGGGTAAGTGTTGTCACTGCAAGGATGGAGAGTGAATCCCACTTTTGACCTATACCCACAGTTTTGTTGTTGGCAATCAAGGAGCAAGTTTTGGATTTGAAGGTGACCTTTCCACCACAGCTGGCAAGATATGCGACTGAGAAAAGGTTCACATTTAGACTTGGCATGTAGTACACTGTCTGTAGTGCAACACAACCAGTCATGCCACCTGGAAGGTGCATGTCAAGAGTGATGTGGCCTGTGGCAGTTGCAAGTGCTGTGCCCCCATTTCCTATTCTCACTGTTTGTGCAGGTGAGAGTGTTTCGAGTGATGAGAACCATGACTTATGGGAGCACATGTTTACAGTGGCTCTGGAGTCTATTGTCCAGTGCTTGTCCAGTGCTGTGTCAAGGGTGTTAGCCAGAAAGACTTGAAGGTACATCATATTGTCAGAGGACATGTGTGCAACCTTGGCACTATGCTTGCACTTGTCTTTTTCATTTACTTTGTTCTTCTCATCTGACACTGTCATCTTCACAGCTTCATCAGCCTTCTTCTTATGACAATCATCTTCAATGTGCCCAGTCTTTTTGCAATAAGTACATTTCAGCTTTCTCTTCTTGTCCTTTGCTTTCTTTTGTTGTGCAGACAATTTGGCTGTGAGTGCAGTTTGGCCCAAAGTGGCCTTCTGTGACTTTTCCTCAATTAGGACCTGAGATATGACAGCATCAACTGAGAGCTTGTCGTCTGTGGACATGAGAATGGTGTGAAGTGTGGCATATGAAGATGGTAGGGAAATGACCATGGTGATTGCAACGAGTGAGTTGTTGAGAGGCTGTCCTAGCAATTTCAGGATGTGTGCCTTCTGCTGCATGGAATTTAGCTGACTTTCCATAGGACTATTGTCTGAGAGAGTGCTGTGGAAGAGTTCACCTATTAGATATGCAATGGTTTGCTTTCCCTTTCCTTCATAGTGCTGGCATAGCTTAGTCCAGACCTGTGCCACTGTTGTGGCATGGAGAACACCACTGAGGGGTTCATCCTTCAAGGTAAGAGTGATCTGGGCCCATGCTTCCTTGTCCTTCAGTAACCAATCTGCATGGCCAGCAGGATCAGTCTTAGGATCAGGTGTGGTTGTTGACACACCACCAACAATGTCCCATAGTCTGCATACATCTAGTATCATCTCCACCCAGTACTTCCATGTCTGAAAGTTTGACCCTTCATCATCTAGGGATGGTATATCATAGAGATGACTTGATGCATGTGAGGACATTGTGGAGAGTGACATGGTAGCTGTAGTTGTAGCCGCTGCACTGGCCATTCTCAGGCCAGCCATAGAAGCTGAAGTTGGGTTCAACATTGCAGTAGATTATAGGTAGACAAGATGGAGATTTTCTGTGTATAGTTCAGCCACTGCCAGGGCTCATAACCTTTTGAGAAGAGGTCAGGTTCAGAGTGAACTATGTGAACAAGAAACTCAGTCTCTGATGTGTATCAAAGTCTCCTATATTAACCAACCTATGTGAACAAGAAACTAAGTACTTTGGTAAGTATCAAAGAACTATAATAGAATAGTAAAGCATACCTCAGTCTCTGATGTGTATCAAAGTCTGAGGTCCAAAGGAAAAAAGAAGTGCCACAGATGCACAGGCTCATTATGTAATCACTACTTGCTGTAAGTAAACAAACTCCAACAGCACCCTCCTTTAACACTCTGCATGTCCATGTGGAGAAGGATAGCATCCAGTGTGGTTCCAATGCTGTCATTAATGCAATATCCATGGACCCACTGTAAGTAACCTTCAAATTCTAGGGCTGAAACTGAATGTAGTACAATCTAGTGTGGCACTCACACTTGCTGCCAGCAAGGCATGAGATCCTCCACCTCTATCCCTTGTCAACACCTCTCAAGAACCCCTGCTCAGCTCCAGAGCAAATGACATGCAATCAAGCACAAGACCAATTCTGGAATTAGAGGATGCCATCATGTTAGCTGCAACGGCAAAACTATCTCCAATACCTGGTATGCTTGATACCATCACAACACCCACACCAGTCAGCAAGTCTACCAAGGGCAATAAGTTTCATCCAGGTCCAACTAAGAATGGACAGTATGTTTCTAACAAGTAGCATGAACATTTGGCTTATATGATCTCAGTAATCTATGTGCTCATCGCTGGTGCAAGCAAGTTGAATTGGGTGGATTGACAGAAGAGCTTCAACAATACTACAATGGCTTAACTGCAGAACAACAAAAGGTAAGTATTGAATCCAACCATTCCTTGCAGTGTTCTTAGATTATGCAGGCATATGATGATGGGGCCACAGTGCTGGCAAGTATATCATGTTACAGGTAGCACAAGTCTAATTCTCTGGTCAGGCTGCAAGCAACAACTGGGACACAAAGATAATCTGCAATGGAACGCTCTATTAGATTCAATATTCCAACTCCCCTTGCATAATTGCATCATTCATTCAGATGTCATACAATCTTGGTCACTTCAGATGTCATACAATTTTGGTTGCTTCAGACTCCCCATCACCCACTTAATACCCAGCACTTCATCTGGATTCTTGACCACATGTTCTCTGTTTCATATTTCATCTGCTCACAGTGGGCTAGTGCTGGCTAGCACTGGTATTTGTGATCATGTATACAGTGAGTGAAAAAACGTGTGCAATGTTTGGCTGTTTTGTACTAAGTCCAGTGTAGCACCATGAGGCGTGGGAATCCTGCTTAGCCTTGGTGGGATGGATGGTAGCATTGACTCCTAGCTACAAAATGGTCCCAGGGTCATGTGATTTGGTGCAGTAGTCCTTGAGATATGTCAATTATAAAACAGGTACATCATTGCACATGTTTATTCACTTTTGAAAAGTGAGGGTATCTAAGGGATATCAGTACTTGGTATAGCCTCCTTTTGCTTTAAGCACTGCCTCAACCCTCCTAGGCATGCTCTCAATCAACTTCTGACACTCTTCAGCTGGTATATTGTTCCACTCCACCTGAGTCCTCTCCCACAACTCCAATATCCCCTTGGGAGGGTGTTCATACTCTGCAAGCCTCCTCTTGGGGTAACCCCAGGCATGTTCTATAGGGTTAAGGTCAGGGGACTGTGCAGGCCATACCATGGTCCTAAAATCCTGCTCTTCTAGCCACTCCTTGACCTGCTTGCAGGTGTGCTTGGGGTCATTGTCCTGCTGGAAGATGATGTCAGGAGGATGGAGACCATAATATTCAAGGGACTCTTGTAGTTCATCCTTCAAAATTTGAAGGTATAGGTCCCCATCCATCCTACCATCAATCTTGGTAGCATATCCAACACCCTCCCAAGTCATACAGCCCCACATCATCAGAGAACCTCCTCCAAACTTCAGTGTCCCCTCTACTAGCCTATCACTCAGCTTCTCCCCTGGCTTTTTCCATGCCCATTTGCACCCATCTGACCCCAGGTGATTGATTTTAGTCTCATCAGACCATACCACCCTCTTCCAGTCCTCCAAAGTCCAATCTTTGTGAGCATAGGCAAAGTTTAACCTTGCCTTGTGATGCTTGGCAGAGAGGATAGGTCATTTTTGCTTTACCACAGCCTTCATACCAGACTTTTTCAAGTGTTGGCAGACAGTATTTGGGTGGAGGGGTTGGTTGATAATATTGGTGAGGGTTTTGGTCACCTGCACAGCATTTTCTGCCTTCTGAGTTGAGATGAGGTGGATGGCATGGCGGACATTAGCAGGGGAGAGCTTGGATGGATGACCTCCAGTGGACTTTTGCAGGCTGGAATGCTCCTTGGAACAAGGCCTAGAGATGGTGGAGCAATGTAGGCCAGTACTAGAGGCAATAGAAGCAGGAGAATGACCAGAATCAAGCATAGTCAGGATAGTATTCCTTTGGGTAGCAGAGAGAGATCTCATGGTGGTAAAGGTTGGGAATAAAGAAGTGTGTGAACATATTCAAACTCAGACATAATATTTATGTGTGTATCTTTGTTTGTAGGACCAAACAACCACAATTATTCCTTCGTTTCCCCCAGATTCTACTACCAAACCAAAAGTGAATAAACATGTGCAATGATGTACCTGTTTTATAATTGACATATCTCAAGGACTACTGCACCAAATCACATGACCCTGGGACCATTTTGTAGCTAGGAGTCAATGCTACCATCTATCCCACCAAGGCTAAGCAGGATTCCCATGCCTCATTGTGCTACACTGGACTTAGTACAAAACAGCCAAACATTGCACACGTTTTTTCACTCACTGTAGTACTGACCATACAACATAGGGCAGTCAAAGAACAAGGGTGCTAAGTTATTGGCACATATACTTTCCCTGGAAAAATCTGTTCAGGACTACCAGAGCCATGTGGATCAGCTGGAAATGGACCTTGTCAATGATCATGTCAATGATATCATTGACTTTGATTTACAGCACACTGCAGCCAAGAATTTGCTTTCAAAGGCAACTAAGGCTCTCCAACAAAAAAAGTGCACTAGAGTCTCAGCACAAACTGATCTCTATCTCCTGAGGAACAACAAGTGGCTCCAAACACAAACCAATGCACAGGCATTGAAGATTTGAATTAGGGAACATCTTCAGCAGTGCAAGTTTGAATTGGAGCACCTAGAAGGTCATCCAGGAATTCTGCCAATGGTAAGTAAAGGGTAGTCTTTCTGACTTCTACTGACAAATGGCATGTGTGGTAGACATTCATCTACAGTCACATGTACAGTCTGCCATAAAACAAAGAGAGCCTGCAATATCACAGCTGATCACCACTTACAACAACCTCTGTGATGAACTGTTGGGAATGATACAGCTTCAAAAAGCACCACCTGGTGCCATTCCTCATTGTCTATACCTACAGGGCATTTTTCAACTGGATGTGGACAGTGATATTTGGCAGGATTGTGAACCAGGAGAGGGTTCTTCTGCACCTCCACAATGGCTTGCTGATGAAACAGTGCATAAGGGAATTAGGTTGATGTTGGAAATTGATCATTGCAATGAAGAAGAAAGGAGATTGTCCAGAGAGCAGTCTGTTCTGCAGGAATGGTTTTCTATGGAATGGAAGAGCCTCCATAGAGCCTTGGAGAATGAAGGTCAGTGCAGGTGTCAATGTCATGTAGCCAACTCACACAAATTATAGCTGAGAATTACAAGTACCACCTGAAAGCACACAGACATACCCTTCTTGCAGTATATGTAGACTGGAAGGCAAAGGTCCAGCATATTCCACATGCATGGGTGCCATCTGAAATTGGGGACCCACAGGGGAGGATGTTGCTAATTATCTAGCCCCAGAAAGGCACACCCCTAGTGTAGAGGATGGTGCAGAGCTTCGAACAGATGATTTGTCTAAGGGCTATGAGTCTGATCCAGCAAGTGCAATATCAGAAGGGATGATGAATTATTACTGGGCATTGAGGAGATGGCACTTGAAGGGGGATGTAATATGGGTCATTCAGATGAAGAAGGACTTACTGATGAGGGATGGTTGGGGGATGTTGGAAATGGTTATTTACCTTCTTCACCAGTCAAATTGCCAATAAAAAGACATAGGCACCAAAGTTGCTGTGCCCATGACATATATGTACATATACTTTGATGGATTTTTCAACAGTTGTGCAACAAGGAGTCAGTAAGTAGATATAGGAATGTTTACACTGCTTAAAATAAAACCAAAGCCTGCATAATACATATCTACACTGCTACCAGAAATGAGGTATCCCCATACCTCCAT